>RPOG01001746.1:49093-128567 GCA_008086565.1 Thalassoma bifasciatum
AGAGCACCTGTCTGAGTGAAGACATCATGGCCAGCATGGCAGTTCAGCTTCTTGGCTTCTTCTTGGGCCTGATGGGGTTTGGAGGAACTTTAGTGGCAACTGTGCTGCCCCAGTGGCGCAGCACAGCTTATGTGGGCTCCAACATCATCACAGCTACAGGCTTTATGAAAGGCCTGTGGATGGAGTGTGTGTGGCACAGCACTGGCATTTACCAGTGTGAGATGTACAGATCTCTACTGGCACTGCCACAAGACCTGCAGGTATTTCATACTCACCATTAACTGTACATAACTGTGAGATGCCTTTGAAATTACTTTTACACTTTCTTTTTTTATGATTTTTCTTTTGGAGCCTTTCAAAAAACAGAATGGCTGGTGTTTGTTAACAATACAAACTTGATATCACTTGCATGCATGACTCACTAGTTCAACACCTTTCTAACTTTAAAGGAAGATCAATATAGAAGACCATGAACTTGTTTTCCTACTTTGTAGCCATTCATTATGTCAAATAGTGCTGATTTAGAGACCAATTTGTTGTATACTTCTAGTCTTGTATGAAGTACTTGAAAGAAATAAATGAGTAAAAATACAAGTGTCTTACCAGACAATGACTTTGGTAGAAGTTAAAGTCACCTTTAAGAATATTACTTGATTAAAAGTCTTAAAGTACCTGATATTTGCATTTCATATATATGAATATTTTTGTATACCCATATGCCAATTAGCATAGCACATTCACTGCACTTTAATCTGTATTTAATAACCTGTAAATTCACTGACGTTTATGATATATATGTATATAAGTGCACTTATGTATTAGAAATTAAAGTACCTTGAGTGACACTTCATGATACTTCAAGTGATACCAGAAAAGTGACCAGTCAGAGTTTTGATTATGGAATTCATTGTGGCTTCCTCACAGTAAAATCACACTATCCAGGCACAGAAGAAAGAGGCTTGAACTTCCTCAACATTAAAAATGTAACTTCGGCCATCATCAATGGTGACTCACTCTCTCTCTCTCAACCTCCCTGTGTGTTGCATCAACAAACTGCTCGTGTCTTTTAGCTGACATGAAGTTATTCACTGAAACTGAAAAGGTGTCTGTTCATCTTCAGAAGAAGTTGGTTTTCAATGTCATGAAAATTCAGTAATATTCTGAAAGTCGATTTTAACTTCTACCAAAGTTATTTTCTGGTGAGACACTTGAACTTTTATTCAAGAATTGTTTTCAAGTATCTTATACCAGACTGGTTATCAGCAGAGCCTGCAGCAGGTGCTTCCATGATGACAGCAGTAATGTGACATAATCAGACATGCAGAACTTCTTCTTTGTCTTTATGCTTGGCGGTTGACACCAACTTAAATTTCTTCTGATTTGATTTTTTAGTTTCGAGTAACAAAAACGTGGGGGGAAAAGTGCACGTTTTTATTTAGGAAATGTAGTGGAGTAAAAGTAAAAGTTGTCAGAAATGCATAACGAAGCAAAATAAAGTACAGAATGTGAAAATTCTTCTTAAGTACAGTAACAAAGTATTTGTATTTTGTAACATTACAACACTGGTTCCTCATGGTGACCATTGGGGGTGAGAAGTGTCCCAGCTGAGAAATTTAAACCCACTGCATTTCCTCACACTGTCAGAGCAAACACTTATGCACTCAAAACAAATAATTTTTTGATTTTTAAAACTCAGATATGTTTAAAAAATACTAAAAATGTTCAAATGTTAATGTATAAAAAACATACCCTAAAGGATGTGTAAGCCCTATATGTATATGTAACAATGACAAGTTATAAATCAGGCCTCAACATGGCACTATATGGCCTTCCTACTTATCCACATTACTTCCGAAATTGTACGATTTTCGTAGCAGGGTGGGTGGATGGTGGCTGTAGTTATGTTAAAATAAAAATATAGGGGATTTTTTTTACATGCTAAAACTCAGTTATTTAAAAGAATACGAAAATGTTCTAATATCTGAATATAAAAAGTCGCTGTGAGAAGGCAATAATTATGGGCCGCTGACATTTTTGGGACTTAACAGTGGGCCCTGAGTTGGAAAAGGTTGGGAACCACTGTTCTAGATGATACAATCATATAACACAATACAATACAAGTTATGCATTAACTCAGCAAGTAACTATGTTGTAACAAGAGCTGACATTAGTCGCTTTATTGTAAAAGAGTTTGTCTATTTGTCCAACACCAGGCTGCCCGGGCCCTCATGGTGCTCTCCTGTATCACCTCAGTCCTGGCTTCCTTTGTTTCAGCGATGGGGATGAAGTGCACCAGATTTGCTCGTGACTCATTGATCAAGTCTCCTCTGGCGCTGAGCGGGGGGGTTTGTTTCCTCTGTGCCGGCCTGCTCTGTCTGGTCACCGTGTCCTGGACCACCAATGACGTCATCATGGAGTTTTACAACCCCTTCCTCTCCGACGGGATGAAGTATGAGATCGGCCTGGCCGTGTATCTGGGCTACGCCGCGGCCTGCCTCAGCCTGAGTGGGGGCCTGGTGCTGTGCTGGAGCAGCTGCGGCGCCAGGTCACGAAGCCCCCTACATGTGCAGAGACATAGACCACCATCATCACCTCCTCCTCCTCCTCCTGCCTTCAACAACAATTATCCACCTGCTCCTCCCTACAAGCCCCCTGAGGCCCTAAAGGACAATCGTGCCCCCTCCCTTGGCTCCCTCTCCAGTAGTGGCTACCGGCTCAATAACTACGTCTGAGGCTGGAGAAAATACTGGAACAGAAAAAAAAACCTTAAAAACAAAACCTCAGAAATCATGACCTGACATGAGGTCAGTGTAAAAGTTCAGACGATACTTTTTATGACTGTTCCTGTTTGTGCTGCTGTGAACCTGACAGACCAGTTGGGGGCAACGTTTGACTGCAAACAGCCACAGAAGAGACTTAGTCCACTGTCTATTCTTTGTACACACAAACATCAGAAGTCAAAATTCATACAACACTTGGCATATTTGTGAGGTTTCAGTTGTTTTTGTTGAATTAGCCATTTAAATACCCATCAAATAAATGAAAAAACGACACAGTCTTTATTACGCTCTTTATACTATAAAACAGTGTTTCTCAACCTTTTTGGGCAGTGACCCCATGATGACATCACAAATTACTGGGGACCCAAGTAATTTTTTACTGTGTTGTAAATACATAGTAGCCAGAATGAGTGCACAAAGTAACAATTTTATTTTTCCTGACCAGGATATAGACTTTATTTGAAGTGAACTTTCAAATTAAAACAAACTTGATTTATCCCCAAGGGAAAATTAAAGGCACATAGAGCAGTAAACAATGTAAACAACAATGGACAATGATAAGAAACAAGCAGCACTAAGTACAGTATTGCAATTTACTTACTGATTAAAATGCTAAAATACTGAATCCAGGACATAAAAATAGAAAACAATTTGTTTTGGACTCTAAAATACTAAATAATCAAATACTTAAAAATAAAACGCTAAAATACTGTAATACTTAATAACAGAATGCTAATTAAATACTGAAACATAAAGAATATTTGTTCAGTGTTTTGTGTTTTGATTGTAAAAAGAATAATTATTACTGAAGAAAGTATTTTAATCAGCATTTTTTCTTAATTGCTAATAGACATTTCAGGGGACCCCATTTGGACTCCTGGAGACCTCATTTTGGGTCCTGACCCCAAGGTTGAGAAACACTGCATACATACACTGCAAAAACTGAAATCTAAGCAAGTCATTAAGTCTTATTTTTAGCAACATTTATCTTATTTTCTTGATTTGAGCCACATTCACCAGACCAGGTCATAAAAATGTCTTATTTTGAGTTTTTTAAAGACAAAAATGAGGGTAAAATTGCTTGTAACAAGTCAAAAAGAAAAGCTGCCAATGGGATAAGAAAAAGTTTCTTGTATCAAGACATCTTTCTAATTTCAAGAAACTTTACGACAAATTTGTCTTAGCCCATTGGCAGATATTTTTTTAGCTTGTTACAAGCAATTTACACCTCATTTTTGTCTTTAAAGACTTAAAATAAGACATTTTTATGACCTGGTCTGGTGAATGTGGCTCAAAACAAGAAAAATAAGAAAAATGTGACTAAAAATAAGACGTAATGACTTGCTTAGATTTCAGTTTTTGCAGTGATAGAATACAGCCATCATAAGAAGATTCAGATTACCTCCTTATAACAAAGAAAAGACATTAAAAATGATGGACTGGCCTCCTTAATTCTGGACCTAAACCCCATCCAGCAAATTATGGCGAGTTGAAAAATAAAGTGTTGGGATCTATTTTACATATTATGGAAAGCTTTTAGTCACAGGAGGCAGAGGATAACATCAGTGTTGAAGTTAAGGAAATATTTTGACACTTTGCCTAAATCATGCTGCTGTAACTGCTGCAAAAGGTGGACATACCAAATACCAAAGCTAATAAAAAATTGATTGGCAACAAACAGTGGGACGCACTATCTGATAATGTTTGTGCTCAAAGCGACCATCCATGTGTTTATTGATCATGCTTTTAAGACAAAAAAGTTGTATTTTCAGATCTGTCTGGTGTTCTAATAATTCTTGCATCCACTGTATATACACATGCTATAACTCACCTGTTGTAAATAAATAACTTTGAAAGAATTTAAGTTTACCATTTATTGCTGGGGATCAGGTCTTGTTGACAGTGTTTTTCAAGTGTAAGACCTACATATGGTAAAACAGATCAACTCTTCTTGGTTAAATGCTTATTGATTATTTTGCATCACATACTTTGCACAGGTTTGGGGGGAAAAAAATAGATTCTCCAGCAACAGGTGAAGGAAAGCTGTCTGGATCTCCCTGTTAATGTGGGACTTAAAACTTAGACCATAATTTGAAATGACACCTAAACTGTTAATACGAGGTGTTGTCTGATGAGCCAAGCTCCTGAGATGAATAGAAAAGCTGTTTTGATTTTTGGTCCAAACAAAACCATTTCCATTCTGTTATGAAAAATTGTCACTCGTCTATTGATTAACCCTGTGGTGCATAGTGGTCACCACAGTGGTCACCTATTTAAAAGTTATTTACTCCTAAATTCAACAGTTCATGTGGTGGAAATTCATATTAGCCTGTGTTAGAATATTTTTATTCTTCTTCTTTATTCTTCTTAAATGGTTTCAATTTTTTTTTCCAAGCGCACACATATATATGTATATATTTTAAAAAGTTATAGACAAACATTTGAGGGTGAAAAAGCTTATAAACTATACATTATTCAGTGTTAAAATGGATAAAAGAGAGTTAAAATGTTTCGCAAAGCATTAAAAAAAAGATTATGCATGAAATTACCAAAGAAAAAATAAATAAAAAGAAGTCAAACAAAAAATAAGTCACATTAAGTGTACACTGTTTTATGTTGAATGCTTAGTTACAAATATTAGATTAAAAAAAAAAAAAAAACTGACACTGACTTTCATAATTCATGCATCAGAGGGTTAATGCAGACCAGCCAGGAGGTCATAAGGTAAATACTGTCATGGTTTGATGGCTCAGTGAAGATAAGTAGTTGAGTGTCATCAGTATAACATTGTGCTGGAAATAATGTTTCCTAGTGGAAGCATGCAAAGAAAATAAGAAGAGACCAAGACAGCTTTCTTTTCACATTGAAAGTCCACATGGGGGCGACAAAGGTCCATTGAAAGGAAATCAAATGGCTCAAGTAAAAAATTCTACATTAGGCTTACAGACGTAACTAACTTAGAGGGAAAAGAGCCACAAATGTCATATATGAATAAACTATGATAGAACCCTGAATTATTTTCTTATCTTACTGGAGTTGTCTGACTGCAGTCATCTGAAACATTGGACCTGTTTCTCATGCTTATTTGGCAGAAGTTCCTCCAATTAAAGCTGCTCTGTCTGGCAGCCTGTCAACATCAACAGAGTAAATTAGAGGATGTGTCACAATCTAAGGAGGAGCTCTTACTTCAAACATTCGTACTAGTCAGCATCTTGATATTTACATCAAGTAGACTGTAATCAGTGGAACCAAAGTGACGCAGTCTATTTAATGTGAAATCTATTTGGGGAAACGCTTGTTACGTGGGGACAACGTATCAGCTCTGAAGCAAGACTGAAACATGTTTATGTAGTGATAGTCTTTTAAAAAATATTGAGGTAAACTTCGCCTTCTGATACATGAATTATGAAAGTCGGTGTCTGGATTTTTCCCTTGAGTGTTTTTATTTGTTTTAAGGTATACATATAAAAAAAATTCCATGTTTTCTTTTCTTTTTTTTCAAATATTTGTAACTGAGCATTCAACAAAACACATGTGAACTTAATGTAAAGATGGCTTTTTTTTACTTCTTTCCTTTTTTTGTGGTAATTTCATGAATAATATTTTTTTTAGTGCTTTGCGAAACATTTGAACTCTCTTTCATCCATTTTAACACTGAATAATTTATAGTTTATTTGCTTTTTAACCCTCAAATATTTGTGTATAACTTTTTTAAAATTATATATATGTTTGGAAAAAATTGAAAACATTTTTTTCAGGCCCTAAGAAGAATACAAATATCCTGACACAGGCTAATATGAATTTCCACCACTTGAACCATTAAATTTAGGAGTAAATAACTTTTAAATAGGTGTCTACTGTAGTGACCACTATACATCACAGAGTTAATGAGACATGAAATGGTTCTTTCCACAGAAATCAAAAAATAAGAAAAGGGATAAAAAACAAAATTTACATGGTTTCTTCTAGTCAAACAAAATAAAACCATAGTTGTAGGACAAAACTGCATTGGATGAATTATTCCAGGGTGAAATATGAAAAGTCAGACGCCATTGTGCCGTTTTCAATTTCAGCACCATGGACAGTGTCTGACTGTTCCAGAAGTTTCCTCGTCCAACAACTTGTAAAAGGGGGAATCCGGTTGATTGGCAAACTGATCCTAGTATAGACCCTTAAATCACATTTTACACTCCAAGAAAAATACATGTATAAATGAAATAATTTCTCAAGTAACAGGTGTAACCAGAGGGTGTTGTGATATCAGAGCACGCTTAAAGAGACGCAAGTTTAAGATGGTTTTCAAAGTAATAATTGAAAAAAGGAAGATGAAAATCCCTTACAAGACTGCGGACTCAAGGTTGTAGAGGCAGTGTTTGCAGAATAAACGCCGTGGTGTCATCAGGAGCAGGAGCAGAACTGCGCAGCATCGTAAATCAGGCCTGGAATGTAACCTGGCAAAGTAAAGGTTTTATTCATTGCCAATATCGTATTATGATATTGGAAAGCTTTCCGGGAGAGGTTGTGCGTCACGCCACTCTCTATTAGATGCTATTTTCGTCCTGCACTAGAAGACATTCATCCAGCATCTACCCACCCTGACAGCACCCAATAAACCCACCACTCCCATTCATCTCCACCCTTCCACCCACCTCCTCCCTCCCTCCCTCGCTCTTTCCCTCTCTGCGTTCTGTCTAACAGGCAGGGGTGACTTAAAACAACACACGAGATTGCGTTTGGTCGAGCAAGAGGATTACTTTTTGGTTCCTAAACATTTTTTTTCACAAAAAGTCAAAAACCGAAAAGGTTCCAGTCTCCTTCGAAGGCCTCGCTGTAGTAATTTAGTTCGGTTCTTCGACAAGAACAAAGGTAAGATGAAATAAAATCTCGTTACTGCTTTATATACTGACTGACTTTGAGCATAATGACAGATGTTGATTTAAAGAGGGATCGATAATTCAATACTGGACTCCTGGAAGCGCAGTGTCAGCGCGATGGGGGGAGAGGAAACCTACAGGTTTGATTCCAGTGATGCAGCACATCGGACCAAACCTAAGCAAGTTTCTGACTCATGACACATGATGTAGTATAAGTTTTGGGACTTTACTTAATTAGTAGTTTGCGCTTCTTCTATAATGCGTCACGATCGGGACGCGCTACTGGACTTTTACGCACGACTGGCTCAACTGGTAAAATAAAAATGAAAACAAAAACAAGTTCTTGCAGCACAGCCTTAACCTATTTCAGTACTAAATTAAAATAAAACTTAATAATAAGTAGCTGCATGACTGTGCAGACGCTGTGTAATCCGCCGTGTGTGCGTAAAACATCTCCAAATGACTCAAGTGTTGGAAAGGAGGTGACAACACGACGAATTTTCTTGATTATCATCGTCATTTTTGTTTGTGGAACTTCCTGATTCATAACACATGATGAAGAACCGGCAGCCCCACTGCCGTTTCGGTGTGTTGGTCACGGAATAAGCTGGACTTAAGCGCACATTATGTTAAACCGTCAAGGGACATTGTGGCAGCTGTTTTGCTGGGCTTTTAGTTGCAGGTGCCATACACAAGGACGCAAATATCAGGTACGGACGTATCAATGCAAGAATATTTGCAGTTTAATAATCTTTTCATAGGCTCGAAATGGAAATAAATCATCTTTGTGTAGAAATCAGCGCATGGAAATGGAACTGGATTTATACTGGAAACCACTGGGTCAGTTAAAATCCAGCTTTCTGAACACTGTACAATAAGTACAAATTATTTATCTGGCTTGGGGAATTGGATTGCTCCAAATACAGGCTGTTTGCAAAGATAAATTAAAGGTAAACTTTAACCAGCTACACGTTATTTGACATTTCACTGTGCGTAATGCGCATGGAAGCCATGGGCAAAATTTCATATGGTATTTTCAATTCATCAGAAGCATTGCAAATTTTTGAAAAACGGTACATCTGATACAGAAACGTGCTCAAATGTAACACGATCCAAGTCCTGTTGTTTTTTTCCTCATCTTTTCCCCAAAGTTCTCTCCATGAGATCCCCGAACTCCGCGCGCACAAGCTCCTGATCTCGGCGGGGGGAACCGGACGAAGGAAGATGACCATCCACGCCGAGGGTCTCGTGGCTATTGTGCTTTTTTATGTCTTGATTTTGTTCGTGGGGATCTGGGCAGCGTGGAAGAACAAGCATGCCGGTGAAGGCGGAGACCGGAGTGAGACAATTATGGTCGGAGGGAGAGACATCGGGTTATTTGTTGGTGGATTCACAATGACCGGTGAGTTGGAGAACTGCGAGGTTTTCTTCAACACATTTGGTCCTGGTTCTTGATTAAAAGAAGCTTCAGGAGTGTGAGAAAGAAGAAAGTGAAAGAAAAGCTTCATCACTGACGCGCTAGACTGCGCCTAGAATTATTATCCACTGTTATTTCTTAAGAGATTACAGATCTAGAAATTCATGAATCGATGACCAGACAGTTTTGCGCAAACACATATTTTTCCTCCATAATAAATGGGATCAGTTTGACTTTAGCTGAATTTTGATCGCAACTTTCAGTTAAGGTTCATTTGATATCTCTCCGTCCAAAATAGACAAGCATTACAAGTTTTGTATTGAGTCAATCGACATGACGACAGAAGCCAAACTAGTCTGACATAAAATAAACATTATACTCCTAATACACTGTAAAACTTTTTAGTGTTAAATTACAGTTATCTACTGGTGAAAGTACTGCCTGTAATTTGCTGTAATTTTAGTGTCTCACAGTAGAAAAATACAGTAAATTATTGTTATTGAATTTAGAGTATATTGCTGTATAAATGTAAAAATACAGTACGTTACCGCAGCAACTTCACTAACAGTCTACTGTTCATTTACAGTGTCTGCTCTGTGCAAATACAGGAGCTTATTTTTGTCCATATGTGCATTAATTTACCGTAGATGCAACATTTACAGAACAGTATATTTTCTTCAGTATTCTGTTTGGTGCTAAATGCCTGTAAACCATCAAACCTGTTTTTCTTTGTCTTTCTTTTTTAAATTTATTTATCAATTTGTTGTTGTTGTTGTTGTTTTTGTTAATCTTGAAGACCTGTCTATGCAGACACTCTATGCCACCCATATAAACTCCCAGTGTACAGCAGGATAATATCTAATATCAACTGTGCTCCCTCTTCACCCACAGTACTCACTGTTAGGCTACACTTCACAAAGGTATTCTGGGTATAACCTCTCAGCTCACCTTTGCCCCTCCCATCCGTTTAGCAGAGCTTCAGCCCACAAGCTTGACCCTGAACGGCTTTGTTAACCCCAACATTACTTTTTTTTTTTGCAACCGTGAGTGAGAAAGTAGCTCCTCTACTGGAAACAATAAACTGCTGTAATTAGAGGTATTTGACTGTCAGGACTGTAGGTGAGTGTTAAATTCCCAGAATGCATTGGTTTTTACAGTATCATGTTGTTATACAAAAACACAGTACATTACTGTTGGGATTCTGTTGTAAATATACATTAAAGTTTTACAGTCTACAATGTTTTTATTTTTTTTTCCAGCCACTTGGGTAGGTGGAGGTTACATCAATGGGACAGCAGAGTACGTCTACCTCCCAGACTACGGCTTGGCTTGGGCACAGGCCCCCTTTGGTTACGCACTCAGTCTGGTAGTAGGTAAGAAGCAGTGCATTTTATGATTCTTTTTGAAGCATCATAGAAATCTGTTATACATGACAAGAGCAATCAACCGTGTCAGTAAAACAGCTGCTGCGCATGGTTTTGATGTTCTTGACAGGTTTGCATGCATCTAAGCATCTGGAGGGTAGACTTATTTATCAGTCTGAATCTACCAATAGATGGGTGTAGATGTGAAAAGTATGCTTTTGAAAAATAAAAGTGTTAAAAAATGAGCATGAATACCTGAGAGACTCAAGTAAAGATTTTCAAAAGGAAGTTCTTTACTTATATGGTACATTCCCTCTCTCATTGTCTGACATGGTTCAGGTGGCCTTTTCTTCGCCAAACCCATGCGTTCCCGTGGATACGTCACCATGCTGGATCCTTTCCAGCAGCTGTATGGTAAAAGGATGGGGGGACTGCTCTTCATCCCTGCTCTCATGGGGGAAATCTTCTGGTCCGCAGCCATTTTATCAGCCCTGGGTTAGTAATTATCAGTCAGTATCACTTAACATGATTATACCTGCTCTCCATTAAATAAACTGTCACAGTCAGCACACTGGTTTTTCTAGATCTCTTACTGGTAATTGTGTGTGAATGTGTCACCCCTTAGGTGCCACTCTGAGCGTGATCGTGGACATAGACATCAACATGTCAGTGGTGATCTCAGCTCTCATAGCTATTTTCTACACACTCGTTGGGGGGCTGTACTCTGTTGCATATACAGATGTGGTTCAGCTCTTCTGTATATTTTTGGGCTTGGTGAGTTTGACTATCAGAATTAAAAAATATGATAATAAATTCCCACACAAGGTAGATTAGATTTGATTGAAAAAAAATTAGCACTATGATATTTTTTAGTGCAAAATAGCAATTGAATTGTTCGAAACTGAACGTCTCTACGGACATTGACCTTTTGGTTACTTCCCCTCCTACAGTGGATCAGTGTGCCTTTTGCCCTTTCCAATCCTGCTGTGACAGACATCAGTGTCACAGCCAAGGAAGTGGTTTACCAGACACCCTGGCTGGGGAAGATTGAGCCCGAGGACAAATGGCTCTGGGCCGACAACTTCTGTTTGCTGGTAGGATAGTCTTTTTGGCAACACTTTATTATAACTACACACTTTTTGAACTACTTAAGCTCAAGCTAAATATCAGTTAGTACCGATATCATCATCTGTCCATAAATTGATATCCATTTCACCAATTACCAGCAGCACCTTGAAACACAGAGGTCACCGTTATCTGTTCAATAAAGTATTGAAGCACAACACAAACACAACACAAACTCATATTGAATGCACAATTTGTTGTACTTAAACCATTTTTGACAAAAAAAAAAATCTTAAAAAAGCTTTGTTAGCATACGTACACTTACATTGTTTAAGCAAGTGTGACATAAACAAATGTACACACACTTAGATATACTCTAAAGCTGTGCAGCAAGCATGCAGTGCGAAAAGAATGAAATTAATGGTAGTAAACTTTCTCTCAATACATTCAATGTATTAAAAAATTACAGCAATTAGCTTAAAAGGATTAGAATTGAAATTACAAAGTGTACACAGTGTTTTATGTTTATAGAAACAACTCTAAAACAACTGTTGATATACACAAAGAGAAAAAAAAATCCACTAATGTAAACTACTTCAAAGCTAGTGGCAAAGTTCAACTGCAATATAAAAAATTTGCTGGCCTTAAATATCATTAATGAATGTTTTGTAAAGCATAAAAGGTCCTCACTTTAGATCAGCTCACGAAACAATGAACAAAGTCCATTGTGACTACTTTAACTAATTATGATTTGCTTTGTAACCAGTTGTTCACAAACCTTCACAACATGTTAGATTCACAATCTTTAAATTGTTAATAACTGGTTCATAATGATCATTATTGCTCATTTGTAATTGGTGAATCCATTACTTATCAAGTGTGGACATGGAGTTATAAAGAGTCTTATTAATCAGTAATAAAGTATTTATAACTGTTTTTACACCATTTACAAATGAGTGCTGACTTATGAACCATACTTGAAAATTGATAATTTATGTATTTACTAACGCTTCACTAATGTCAAACAGTGTATTGTTATTAGTTAGTGTTACCATATTTTTTCTTAGGATGCAAAAACCTGTTGATATGAAATAATAACCCTATAAGTATGGAAACCAGATTTCTGAAATTTGTCCTTGTAGAAGTGTGCTCTCCAAGTGTTGTTTATTGGTTTATTGTCTGTATTGATTGTCATGTTTCTGCTCCTAGATTTTGGGGGGCATCCCATGGCAGGTCTATTTCCAGCGGGTTCTTTCTGCCTCTTCAGCGACGTACGCCCAGGTCCTTTCCTTCCTCGCGGCCTTCGGCTGCTTAGTCATGGCTGTGCCCTCCGTCCTCATAGGAGCTATAGGGGCCTCCACTGGTAAATACACACACTCACACACACAGCAGCACTAAATTCTTGTCAGTGACGATGAATGTAATGAGACGGTATTAAAGCCACTTTCTTTGAAGGTGATAAAGTGAAATTAAAACAGTTTCACTTTTAGATCACAGTGACAGAGCTCATGCCATGACATTAATTTCTTAAATGACTAATTAAGGTGTTGAAGTAGATTCTGTGCGGGCTTATTTGGAACAATACTATCAATTCTAACAAGGTAATCTGCTTTGTGAACCAGCCAAAAAGTGAACACACTGTTCATATAAGTGGTGTTTATTGTACTTCAGGAGTTTTGATTCAGTCAATTCACATCTTTAACTTGGTGGTACACAGTTTGTCTTATTGAAGTCGTTGTATCGTACATTGTAAAAAAAAAAAAAAACATGCACAAAAAAGATTACTGAAGCTGTTGTGATAACATTTAATTATTGGTTGGCATCATCTGAAATTCTGTGTCCAAATTAAAGTCATGCAAGTCAAGTTGACAATCACCTTAGCCCCTCCCAGCTGTTTAGTAAAGCTACAGCTTTCAAGTTATGCCCAGAATGCCTTCAGTTTTATAGACTGTCTGTCTGAGTTTCACAGCATAGACCAGCTAGTTAAAATCTATGGTTAATGAAACTGAAGAGTTTTATTGAGATGGAAATGGATGAACCATTTCAAACATTTACCTAAAGAAGTGAAGTTAACAAAGAAGTACAGTACAGGCCAAAAGTTTGGACACACCTTTTCATTCTCATTAAGGTTTTTGCAATTTTCCATACTGACTAACCTTCATTTCTTAAAGTAATAATGGCCACTTGTTTCTTTTTTAGTTAGCTAATTGGTCTCACCATAAAATGAATTTTAACAGTTGTCCAATAGGGCTGTTGGCTATGTTTTAACCTGACTTCTGCACAACACAACTGATGGTTCCAACCCCATTGATAAAGCAAGAAATTCCACTAATTAACCCTGATAAGACACAGCTGTGAAGAGAAAACCATTTCAGGTGACAACCTCTTGAAAAATGCCAAAAGTAAACAAAGCGGTAATCAGAGCAAAGGGTGGTTATTTTGAAGAACAAGAATATAAAACGTGTTTTCAGTTATTTCACCTTTTTCTGTTTACATGACTCCACATGTGTTCATTCATAGTTTTGATGCCTTCAGTGAGAATCTACAATGTAAATAGTCATGAAAATAAAGGAAATGCATTGAATGAGAAAGTGTGTCCAAACTTTTGGTCTGTACTGTACATATCAACCACACCAAAACAAGGGTTGACACAAAGCATCTTATTTAGTCCAGACAACTTGTGTTGGTGTTGGAACAACAAAATCTACTTTTTGACCCTATGTAAAATTTTACAGCCCCTAAAGTCAGCCCTTTTCGTCATATTTTTGACCTTGAAACAACAAGTTACATTTAACAGTGTAGATAAGCATATCAGACTGATCTGTGCACATAAACACACACAATTAATCCACAAACCTAACATTATGAGGCAAAAACAACATCCAGGAATGTGATCCTTTATTTAAACAGGAACATACGATCAAAAGGGAACACAATGACTTCCTGGCTTGTTAACACCCCGGGATTTTTTTTTTTTTTTTTTTTTTTTCAGATGTGTAAATGTAGATGCGTACAGTATCTGGAGGGTAAACAACATCAGACGAATACTGTCACAACAGGCAGAGGAGAGAGTCATCAGACCATGCCCATTTAGTGAATATTACATCTGAAGTCAGGCTAATTAATCTGTTCTCAGGCTCTTTCATGTAAGCAGCGCCAATCAACCACTGCTTGAGAATACCCAGGAGAGAGAGAGGTTCTACACTTTTGAGGATGAATAAAAGGCTGAAAAAAAAACTGGCAGAAAGCTGGAAGGCTGTTATATGGTTCAAAGTAGACAGAAAGATGTGAGCCTAAATGTTGGGCAGATTAATGAAAAGATGTGGCGATGCACAGAATCAATACAACTAGAGTCCGACAAATATGAGATTTTTGTGGGGCCGATGCAGATACCGACACTGGGGACAAAAGAAAATGATATTCGATATATCAGCCGATATATCACATATCTGCTGATACATTAAATAAGAAAATTGATAGACACAGGATATATACTGTACTTGAACACAAATTGTTATAATACCCAAAATATGATTTTGGGTATGACACAGTGACCATATTATGTATTATAGTCTTATATTATGTAATGGTGGACGTGTGAATTAACAGTAACATTTATAATTGGCAGAGTGCAGCATGCAGCCTGACACAGACACACAGGAGCAGGAACGACACAATCCCCACACAGAGAAAAAAAAGTCAATACATCGGCTACATTATGGCCGATGTCGATTGATCAGTGACATGCTACAATCGGCCCGAATGATCGACCCCACCAATTAATCGGTCGGGTGCTAAATACAACCTCAATCATCATAATCACTGACTGTCTCTGTATGCATGGCCAAATTAACAAAAAGACTGGTGCAAGAATTCATGTTTTGATACATTCACATTAGAGCCCAACGGGCGATTATAGCATATCACCAATTAATCAACATCGGCCATTATGTAGCCAATTCATAAACTCTTTTCTTCATGTAATACAAGACTATAATATGGTGTTTTAACATTGTGCAAGATGCTTTTTTGGCAAAAGAAATGCTCCTGTCAATACACACATCCTCCATTATCTAATGAAAGACTATAATACGGTGTTTTAACGTTCAGTGTAAGTTGCATCTTTGTTAAACAACGATACATGCAACTGTTAACTCCAATGTCCACCATTAATATGAGAATACTATACAGAGTCTCACTTCACTTCATAAAGCCATCCAGGATTAACCTGGGCTAATAAACTCACAAGTAGATGTCTTCATTGAAATCCTTTTGAAAACGTTCAAAGTATTTTGTTGTAATTTTATTCATTGCATGTTTTGAAAGTAGCTACATTGTTACTTAAAATCTAGTTTAGTCCCTTGAAAATGGAACTTTTCAATAGCTAGTAAATATGTCTTAATGATAATGCTAAGATGTTTTTGGGAATGAGCCTTTTAAAAAAAAGAACATAATGTATTAGTTTAAAAACACCTCCCATTATCTTAAGTTCCTTATTTTAATTTTGTTGTGTTCTGCTCCTTTGTCTTGAATCATATTTTGGGTATTATAACGATTTGTGTTCATGTACAGTGTATATCCTTTAGCCAGTCCTGAGTTTTGTATGCAGATTATATACAGATTTTCCCCAAATGTTCTGAAGCCTTCACATAAACATTTCTTACTTTATATACATCTATATACATATAGATATTTGACTTTGTTCTCCATTTTGTCTTCCAGACTGGAACCAGACCACTTATGGCTCCCTCCCTCCGAAGGATAAGGATCAATCAGACATGATCCTTCCCATAGTGCTTCAGCACCTCTGCCCTCCATACATCTCCTTCTTCGGTCTGGGGGCGGTGTCAGCTGCTGTCATGTCATCAGCGGACTCATCCATCCTCTCAGCCAGTTCCATGTTCGCTCATAACATTTATAAGGAAGCATTTCGACAGTCGGTAAGAGTGACACCAGTGATAAACATATATGAGCTCTGAGTGATTTTAGACACTTTTTGCAAACATCAGTCAAACATTAAGCAACTCAGAATTAACTCCAAAACATCTGTCAGTGTGAAAAGAGACAGTTATGAATCCTCTGCTGGTATGAAATACATGTTATCCACACATGGGGCAAATCCATTGCTTTGGCGGTCAGGCCATCCAAAATAGTTTGAAACCATTTGATGAAAAACTTTGAAACTTTTTACGGACATTAACTGTGTGAAGGGGATCATGAAAACCATTTTACAGTCTGGATTGGTTCATGACCAAATATTAGGTTATTCACTGCTTAGTTAAGTGGTATTTATTAGAACAGACATGGGGAAATTGAAAGCATCCAGACCTCTTAGACCACTATTTATTGTGGATTTCCACCAACAGGAAGAGTTATCAGAGAGCAGCTAGATATCACTTACTTACTTTTTCAAATTTAAAGGGACAGTGAGGACTTTTTAAGTGATCCTGAAAAGTCTGATGTCTAGATGTATGCCTGATCCCTAGTTCAAATGAGTTTATCAGTGCTAAAATAGGTTATTTCGCTAATTCCTAGCGGGTCGGACTGGACCAGATTGAGTTATAGCACACCAAAGTCTCAGAGACAACACCACGCCGGCTGATGACATTTAATAGTGAGAAGAGATATCTGTGTTTTTCTCTGCTGAATATGATTTCTTGGATGACTTTGTAGTAATAGTGGACAATGAAGCTTGACGGTCTGACAGGAAAGGGACAGAGGAGCTGAGGAAAGCTAAAAAGGAGCGTGATAGCACATGGGCTAAAGGCTAAAACATGAGCTACAGGCTGAAACAAAAAAACAGGCTTAAAGCGATTAAAACACAATGCTAAAAGTTGAAACACGGGCTTAAACTTGAGCTTAAGGCTAAAACAGAGGCTAAGTGGTTTGTGCTAGTGTCCATTCCAACCCACATGCAGCAGTTATACTACAGTGATCTGCTCAAACCTGGGCATCTATCAGTAAAATAAAGAACCACATAACCTTTGCTCTGCTTGGTGAGGTTGGAGTTGGTAGATGAGCACTGGTAGGACATAACCAGGATTCACTAACATCACATGTTACAGACACGTCTGAGAGCACCAGGCTGTGAGTAGCACCAAATTTAGCCATGTACTAAATTACGCTACAAACTCACAAAGTTTGCTTGTTGTCACGTTTGAAACAGCAGTGCTTCATAACTATTGATAAATACATTACCTTGTTGTGTTGTATCAGGTTAAAAGTTTTCTTGAACAAAGGAAAGTAGTGTTTAAAAGATCATATCTCCTGTCACTTAATCTTTCAAAACAAATACACCATGACTGTTCACAGGAAGGACTGTCACTTTAAATTAAGACATTCCCATTCATTGTAATTTGTATTTAACACCATAGTTTAGTAAAAGTGGGAATTCTAGCACATTTAATCTGAGCATGTTTTGCCAGATTTGGACAATGAGCTTCACCGTAGACCCTCGTTTTTAGTTTTGATTTGGTTTTGTACAGTTGCACCCACTGTATCTAGATGGTTGATCATCAAGATGAGTTGAATTCATGTCACCTCTCTTTTCACAACTCCACTTTGTCATCTTTATCTTCCAAACTTTCTGTGCCACTGTTTTTACTCTGTCTTGTTTTGCCTGTCTCCTTCAGGCCTCAGACAATGAGATTGTTTGGGTGATGCGCCTCACAATATTTGTATTCGGAGCTCTTGCTACGGCCATGGCGTTGTTGACGGGATCAGTGTACGGCCTCTGGTACCTGAGCTCCGACCTGGTCTACGTCATCATCTTCCCACAACTTCTCAGTGTTTTATTCATCAAGTGGACGAACACCTACGGTTCTGTGGCTGGTTACGTCTTTGGTCTGTTACTGCGCATTGGGGGAGGGGAGCCCTACCTTAAGCTCCCCCCCTTCATCTTCTTCCCTGGTTGGGTGATCCAGGAGAAAGTCCACCACCTCACTGGAGACGTGGAGCACTTTGTCCAGCAGAGGTTCCCGTTCAAGTCCGTTTCCATGTTGGCGTCTTTCCTCGCAAATATGCTTTTCTCGTATCTGACCAAGTACCTCTTTGAAAGCGGTATGCTGTCACACAAGTATGACTTCCTGGATGCTGTGGTGTCTAAACATAGCAAAGAGATCATGGACAAAACTACTCTGGTGGGAAACCATGATAACATCAATCTCGCGGAGATGGCGCCCGTCAATCAGAACTTGGGCGCCTTACACGCCGGGACGTTCGCCAACAATGAGGTCCTCAGTGATGGAGCTTCGAGTCCGGATGACGACTAGACAGCAAAGGCACAGAAAGAAACTGGACTTAAGGAGCTGAAAGAAAATGGAATAATCAAAGAGGTAGCGACATTATTCAGGATACTTGCTACTGCCGCACTGGAAGCCAAATCTATAGAAATCGGTTGTGGCTTCAAAGTGACTCTATAAGTTTGTTTTGTGCTATTATCATGGTGCCTACTCCTTTTTAACATCCCACGCTTAGAACCAAGAGGCTGACTGTCAATCATCTGTGTCCAGCTGACCATAAACATCTGGGGTTTTTTAAGTTTGACTGCAAATCTTGTCCCTCTACTCCAAGCATCTTTTGTTTAAGTGCTGCTACAGAGTTCATTGGGACTTCAGGCAAAATGAGTAAGAGAGTGGAAATAACCTACAGTTTCTGCGGAAGAATACGAGACTGCTGTTAGTCATGGGGATAGTGCAATGTTGAACAAAGAGTCCATGTCCAAACAGCAGTGTGTGTCTGTGGTGCACACACACATGGTGAGTGATAAGACGTTATCTGGGAGAATCCTAGTGAACATTTTTAGACTTTAACTTTTTAATTTGCATAGAGTAATTTATTAATAAAGCAATAACAATGTGAGAAACTGTGTTGTTAAAATAGCTACGTTGTAAGAAATCTGTAATTTAAGGTTATTTTTAACTCTCTTTTGCTCCTTTATGTGGTCTGTTTGTCCTGCCTGTTTACTCGCCAATAACAATCTCCAAGCGTTTACGTAAAATTATTGCCCACATTGTCCTATGTCTGGTTTTAACATCTCAGTGGGAGTTACTTCTACAATATTCTAAGTGGGACAACAAGAGGGTATGAGCTGAAACAGGCCTGTTAGAGCCTATAACCCATAACAATGACTGGAACAGTGACAGTCACCCAAAATGTAACTAAAAAATGTAATAACTGGTACATGATGTGACAAAAGTGCTGAGCCCAAAAATTGTTCATAAAATGTAATCAAACAAATAATGTAACAAGGTATTATAATTCAGGCATAAGTGATTTGATCTTTGGCTCAGCATCTTGTTACATTGCAGTCAGTTATGACATTAAAGGCATTGTGACTTTTTTTTTTTTTTTTTACATTTTGTGTCACTATGACCTTTTGGGTCATTCTTACATAACAGGCTCTAACAAAGGCCTTACGATTCTAGGTGAGGACTGGGGCCATTTTGATGAAGGAGATAATATTGGGAAAATTGAGAACAAAGTTAAAATACAATTTCAAGATAAAAGTTAAACGACAAAATTGAATAGTCCAGACAATGATATTAATAATGTTTGCAGGTCCATCATTTTAGAAACTTACCATTGAACCTTAACCTTGAATCTTGCCATTTGGACAAAATCTCACAATTGCAACTGTAATTCACCATTTAATCTCATTGTGAGTTTAATCTTGTGATATTATCTTAAATCTCACCATTCCAACAATAATCTCACCATTTCATCATTAATCTAACCATTCCAACTGTAATCTTGTCATTTCAACTGAAATCTTACCATTTCATCTTTAATCTAATCATTTCAAGTGTTATTTTGCCATTTTAATTGTAATGTCTTAATTTCATCTTTAATCTCACCATTTAGTCTCATCATTTTGACTTTATTCTTGTGATTTCATCTTTAATCTCACCATTTAGTCTCATCATTTTGACTTTATTCTTGTGATTTCATCTTTAATCTCACCATTCTAACTGCAATGTCACCATTTAATCTCATTGTTTTGACTCATATCTCGTGATTTCATCTTTAATCTCACCATTCCAACTGTAATCTCACGATTTAATCGCATCATTTTGACTTTAATCTTGTGATTTCATCTTTAATCTCACCATTCCAACTGTAATGTCACCATTTAATCTCATTGTTTTGACTATGATCTCTTGATTTCATCTTTAATCTCACCATTCCAACAGTAATCTTGTGATTTCAACTGTAATCTTGCCATTCAGACTTTCATTCCTTCATTTTGGGATTAATCTTTTCATTTGACATTAATGACGCCATTTTGACTTTAATTGTTCCATTTAGACTTAAACCTCACGCTGCGCAGAATTATTTTCTGCATCGAAATTTCCCCCAATCTGCTTCCATAAGTTTCCCAAGAGCAGTTGTAAAAATTTAAGACTAAAGTGAAGTCAAAATCCATAGAGTCCAAAAAAAAGTTGTCATAAATCATGAAGATAGGAACAAATGCATTCCCTTTTGTTGTTGACTCATGTGATATTGTCTTAGTTTGCACAAACCTTTTAACCATGTGAACATGATTTTGCGTCATCAAATTCAGCTGATATTTCCTGTTGAACCAGACGAAAGAAATTAGACTTTGATAAGATTTCCTCGATTTATAATTAAGGTCAACCTGATAGTCTAATGTTTTCTTTCAGTTTTGGTCCTTAAGGTGAAAATCAGCATAATAATTTGTAGAGCTACGCTGATTATTATTTTCATTTTGTTGGAATAAATCATTCAAAGAACACAACAGCTCTATGGTTTGAAACTACTGTGAGCTACATGCTTGAGTAGATATCATAACAAGTTAATATTTCATCTAGAGGTCATCTTATCCAGTATGGATAACATAGGTCATTGTTCCTGTTTGCCTTCAAGGTGGCACTTGGATTCTTCTCATTTTCAAATGCTACTAGTGCAAGTTCACAATGTTAAGTTCTGTCAAACAACTGATTATATTATATTTTTTTCATTTATTGTGTGCATTTTTAGCTGTCATACCACATTAAAACATCACTGACTTCTGTGAAAGCACACCCAATGTTCATTTTATAGGATCATTTCTCCATCCACTTTTGGAACTTTGTGGTTGCCTGGAAAGTATAAGAAGACTCAGATCTTGAAAAACTGCAGCAAGCTTTGATTAGTATTACATTCATTATGTCCAAAGGATCCGTGAAGTCCTGTGAAATGATGTTCCAGAAGCTATTTAATGCTATATTTTTGTGAATACATGTGTATCTCAGTGCAATTGATGCAGGTATGATGGTTTGTTTTCTCATCTTGAAGCTGAATTGACTGTCCAGCCACAGCAGGTTAGCAGAGACAGGAAAAGATTGCTCCTCCTAACAGTGTGTCAGTAGCACCGGTCAGTATTGATCGCGCCCCCAGTTGATTAGCCCTCAGGACATTTGATTAATGTTGCAGTGTGGTTTGAAGCTACAGTTTTAAAGGGTTGTTTCTACACTCTGGGGTATATACAGTGGGGAAAAATCAAAATGTTACCCATCAAATACTCAAATACCCAGTTGTTATCCACATTTCTGGGTCTTGCTGTTCTATACTACCATTTACACAGCAGAGCAGTCCTCACCTTATACAGTGATGTGTGGTCATGTTAAGTGTTGCTATTGTCTGATTGACCTGTTCATGTTGAGCTCTTCTCAGAGTTGATGTTTGTGTTTTTTTGAATTGCCTTAATTCAAAGATCAGGTGTGGCTAATGAATTGGTTTGGACCACTTGTAATCAGGGCTTTGAACTGGTTCACGGAAAGAAAATACAGAAACTTATGAATTTTTAATGTCCAGAAGCCTGTAAAAATAAACATATAAACACGTCATGTTCATAGGGTAGCAATCTGTTGTTTTGTCAGTGATCAGTGCGAGATCGTAACGTCATTGGCTGCTTCAGTAAACGTTTTGCATACGTCTCTGTGCGCTCTCACTTTCCAGCCACATACAATAAAATGAAACATTGACTTAAATTGAATTTATTATGTCAACTGGTTCCATCTGAATGTATTAGGTCGGTTGAAAGCAATGATTTAAGGGTCGAGTAAGTTGAACTTAACATTATTTAGGGCTGTCAGTCGATTGAAATATTTAACCGCGATTATTCATGTGATATTCCATAGTTCACTCTTGATTAATTGCAAACTGATTGCATATTTTTATTTTCTTTAAAGGTGAACTTTCCGTTCAAAACACCCTCCTTGCTCATCCCTGCTTTTCATCCAACGTATTCTTTTGTTTTGGCGGATCACAAACTGCTTTGGCGTGCATGCCGCCACCTACTGCATAGGAGTGAGTAGTACCTCTCAAATTCTGTTTTCCAAACTACGGTGCGAGACGAGGGTCACAGAAGGTGCGTGCTTTAATTGTGCGTCAAAAATATTCGTGGCGTTAATGGGAATCTGAATTAACTTGTTATTATCAAGCTGATTTCGACACCGCTAAAATTATTGCTCTCAACTAACTCAATGCATTTAGATGGAACCTGTTGACATAAAAAAAATTATAAGTCAATGTTTCATTTTTTTGTGTGTAAAACCAACAGATTAAGCAACTGAATGCAAATTGCAGTGCAGGGGCTTTCTTATTTATTTTAATGGTAAAATACTTAGAAAAGTATCAAAAGCCAGGCAAGGTTGCTTAAAATGTAAACAAGAGGCAGAGGAAATTTCAGTCACACTGACAAGACAAATGGAGTTGGCTGGGATACGATGCAGATAATTATTTAGTCTTTTCCTAAATCTGCTGATAAGTTCTGACATATGCAGACAGTAAGTTGAATATAGAGAAATATAATTGTTTGTTGGAATGAACTTAATGCTAACCCCTGATAATGTATAGGTCTTGTGGTTTACAGTGTTTGTTGTGACAAATCAGAGCCCATTTAAAAGTGTTAATGTTGCACCTTACAATTTAAAATGCTATAGCTGACATGGAAAGATATTAACTGATTCAAGAACAAAGTTTTTTGGCTCCAACTGGTTCGAGAACATAAATTTCGGGGTGCAACCCAAAACCGAAAACGTCAAAATACAGTTTCTGTTTAGAACAAACTGACTGAGAAAAAATTCTGGTTCAAAGCCCTGCTTGGTGAGGTGGTGACTTTAATGGTAAACTAGGGGATAAGGCTTGTGGTGTTCTGCATATTATATAGTGTGAACAGGTAAGACATAAGTAAGCTAAATCAAGTTTTGGTGAGAACGAAAAGAAGCTATCGTCCAAATAAATTCAGCTTTCAAATTCTCTTTCAGGAGATAATAAAAATGTAACATCACATAAAGCTTATTCCTCATCATTGTAATATGGCCTTAGTTTTTCTCCAGAACAAAGGGGGGCTGACTCCTTTACACAGCCAAATATCATGAGGTACAGTTAAGAACTTCATCCCCACCTGGATGAACTTATCTCCCCACCTAAACACAGCTGTAGGATGTATAATTTGCCACTAAATTGACGTGAGCTCCGACCTAAATGAGGTGACAGCTGGTCTGATGCAGTGCTAAGTGTCAGTTATCCTCATAGGACATGAATGTGAATGTAAACGTTTCCCTCCATCAAACAAGCCTCATCATGAGTGTGTTGTAGCTTTGGTTCATTCACAAACCTGAACGCACACAAAAGAGAATTCTGTCAGTTCTCATCCTGACACATCTGTGGCTATATGTTGTAAATTGTACTGATTCTGTATTTTTGTGTGATAAATGTGTATATAAAAGAGCATAGAGAAGAAATGAGTCTAATTTTAAATGCAAAAATCTCAAATGGTGTTTGTAAACAGTGGAATGACAGCTATCTGTTTATTCATGCAGTGTCTATAAGAGTATAGTTGTAAACATGTGAGGTCAGTTGAATAAATTATATCATTTAGCACAGTCACAATCTGTTTTTTTTCCTCTCTCTCTCAATCAAAACATTTGTATGCTTGCTACTCAAAGCTCTGACATTTTTTTGGAAGGTTTATTTTTCTTTATACACTAACTTTCATTAATTTTTATGGAGTGTGTGCCTGTGTTTTCTCATGCGTGTGAGTGTGCACGTGTGTGTGTGTTTGTGTGGAAGTAGACTGACTGGTGGAGGGTTTAATCAAGGGTTGCAGTCTGTTTGGGCACATCAATCAAAAGCCCACCTCAGAATCTTATAACTGCCAAACCTGTCAGTGCTGTCAATCTTTTTTCCCACTCACACATACTCACACACACACACACACACTTACATCGTGGATCACAGCATGACCACACCATTCTGACCCTGGCTGATGAAAAAAGAGTCATGGATGTATTAAATTCAACCTCCAAGGCAGAAATAACAAAAGATATCAAGAGTTATTGGGGGGTCTCACTATCGATCTGGTTCAAAACAGAGACAGAAGTTGTTTAGTATCATTTATTCTACAAAGGTGGTGGAAGTACTGACTCATGAATTACAAACCCCAATTTCAATGAAGTTGACACGTTGTGTAAAATGTAAATAAAAACAGAAAACAATGATTTGCAGATCCCCTTCAACCTTAATTCAATTGAATACACAACAAAGACAAGATATTTAATGTTCAAACTGATCAAATTTATTTTTTGTGTAAAAATATTTGCTCATTTTGAAATGGGTGCCTGCAAAAGCCTTACAAAAGGTTGTGACAGGTTCATGTTTCCTACAGTGTTGCATCACATTTCCTTCTGACAACATTCAATAAGTGTTTGTGAACTGAGGACACTAATTATTGAAGCTTTGGAGCTGGAATTCTTTCCCATTCTTGCTTGCTTCAGTTGCTCAACAGTCCAAACGGGCTCTCCTTTGTCATGTTTTGTGCTTCATAATAAGCCACACATTTTCAATGGGACACAGGTCTGGACTGCAGGCGGGCCAGTCTAGTAGCTGCACTCTTTTACTATGAAGCCACACTGCAGTAGCAGGTGCAGAATTTGTCTTGGTTTCATTGTCTTGCTGAAATAATCAGGGAGATCCCTGAAAAAAGACAAAATGGCTTGGATGGCAGCATGTGATGCTCCAAAACCTGAATGTAGCTTTCAACATAAATGCTGCCTTCACAGATACAGTGACAGTTACCCATGATGCCATGGGCACTAACACACCCTCATACCATCACAGATGCTGCTTTTGATCTTTGCACCGGCAACAATCTGGATGGGCTTTTTCCTCTTTTGCCCAGAGGACACCACGTCCATGATTTCCAAAAACAATTTGAAATGGACTCATCAGACCACAGCAGACTTTTCCAATTTGCGTCAGTCCATTTCAAATGAGCTCAGGCCCAGAGAAGGCGGCGTTTCTGGATGTTGTTGATATCTGTCTTTGTCTTTGCACGGTAGAGATTGAACTGTCACTTGTAGATGTAGTGGTGAACTGTGTTAACTGACAATGGTTTTCTAAAGTGTTCCTGAGCCCACGCGGTAAGATCCTTTACACAATGATGTTAGTTTTTAATACAGTGCCGCCTAAGGGGTCAAAGGTCACGGGCATTCAATGTTGGTTTTTGGCCTTGCTGTTGACAATGAAAAGTTCTCCAGATTCTCTTAATGTTCTGATTATATTATGGACTGTTTATGATGGGACCCCTAAATTCCTTGCAATTGAGCGTTGAGAAACATATTTCTTAAATTGTTAGACTAGTTTTTCACACAGTTGTTCACAAAGTGCTGATCCTCGCCCCATCTTTGCTTGAGAAGGACTGTGACTTGGGGATTCTCCTTTTATACCCAATCATCACACTCACCTGTTTCCACTGAACCTGTTCACCTGTGAAATGATCCAAACGGGTGTTTTTCAGCATTCACCAGCTTTCTCAGTCTTTTGTTGAACCTGTCCCAGCTTTTTTGAAACATGTTGCAGACATCAATTTCAAAATGAACAAATATTTGCACAGAAATGACATAGTGTATCAGTTTGATAATTAAATATCTTGTCTTGGTGGTGTTTTCAATTGAATACAGGTTGAAGAGGATTTGCAAATCACTGTATTCTGTTTATCTTTACATTTTACATCCCAACCTCATTGGAATTGGGGTTTGTATATTACACTCAGTTATGTATGTATTTGGACAGTCTAAAAGCTGGACTGTCACTGCTTCTTCCTTTGGGAATTATGTACCCGACTTTCCACACTTATGGACTGATAACTATAATGAACTATAACTGGAACATTCAGTTGTGAGCAGACCATAAAGCTATTAGTGTTACTGCAAATGAAGAATGTCACAGTGTCAAAATTCTGCCTGCAGTGATTTGCATGAAATTTATCTGGTTTCATTAAAGTTATAGAGCTGGAGCTTTGAAGTGTGAAATCACCGTACAAACAGTCAAAAGATAATACTGGATCATTTTAACCTTATAGAACTGACATCAATTGTGACTAGAGGGGAGACAGCATTTCCTTTCAGCAAATGCTGGATGTTGAAATGCTGAGCACTGCATTTCAACACTCTTGCATTTCCTGAAATGCTGAGCCCTATTCCATCATTAGGCACTTTCTTGCAGCAAATGCTTAATGGAGAAATGCTTAGCCACAACCCTTACCTTAACATCTCTATTGCTCCATTGAAGCAGCGCTAAAATGAGTCCTATTTATTAAATTTGGGTCTTCAAGGGACCCCCATCTCCTCCCACAATGACTTCACAAGGTTCTTTAATTTGAATTTAAATAAGCATGTTTCTTTGTATCATTTATGATGTCGAGCAGGAGAAGGTCTTTGAAGAAAGATTCGATGTCTGTATGAAAATCAAATACTACAAACCCTGACAAAAGGATCTGGACCCAATCAGAGGCTGTCCAAGCCAAGCACTCAAGTACCTGCCAGACGTACACAGATCAAACTCCAACCAAAGAGTTCATGCACCGATCAGCTCAGTTTTTTAACATAATTATATGTCTTTGTGGAAAGAAAGATAGCACTGCAATGCAGTTTTGAAAGAAGCTGTGATTTTTAACTCGCATTTACAGGCATTTTTTTGACTTGGGTAACCCAATTGGGGCAAAGTTGTAGAGAGTAATGACCAGAGTATATTTTTGCACTGTCTCTGTCATTATTAGCTACATAGACAACTGTCCTTTTGAAGTGGGCACTCTAAAATTCTGTTCCATTAAGAAATTTGATAGTATTCATTGAAGGATAAGACTGACTCTTTTTTTTTAGATAAAAATAGTCAGAAATCTGACTTTTAACTCATGATTTTGACTTTAAACTCATAATTCTGAGTCTTAAGTCAGAATTCTCAGAAGGAAGTTGAGGTTTAAGTCAGAATTAAGACTTTAATCTCAGCATTCTAACATTTTTATCCAATTAAAAAAATATATACAAAAAAATTGTACCCACATTTATTTATTTTTCACAAGTGGCACCTATTTCCCCCATAGGTTGAAATAACACTGTTGGGTTTTCAGTTTCTATGAAGAGGTTTCATCTTTTTTTCAGGATTGTGATGCACAAAACGTATATTGTCGCCTTTAAATAATAGATCTGAGAGCTACATTAAGTCTGATAGCAGTCATGTGTTTAACATCTAAATCCTCTGATTGAACCCCCAGCTGGCAAAGTAAGCATTCAGTGTCTCTACGTGTGTGTATACATATATATATGTTTTTTTATTCCCACATATTCATCACTCCCAACCCCACGGCCTCACTGCAGGCTTCACTACTCAAGTTTCATGTTTGCTGAAGCTTCCTCTGTGTTTTCAAACAACGGAGAATTCCCCAAACGTCAGTATGATGTAAATCACACACACACACACACACACACACACACACACACACACACACAAAGAGATGACTTCGGCCCTGCAGCACAGCTCATGACTAATTCTCTCTAAAATGATTTCTCTAAAAAAGAAAAGGCAAAGAAGGCTGTAAAAGTGCTGATGAATGGACAACACGCTGTACTCTTTGCACCATCTTATCTTTTATTTAATGATTACATATTATCCCACAGTTTACTCTTTTCAGTTTTTTACTGAGTTATGATTAAATGAAAAGCTGAGCTGAGTGAACGCATAAATGGTGATCAATAAGAAATGTCTGTAAAGTCATCATCAGGACTCAAACATTTAAAAGTTAGAGACAAACTGGGCAATGTGGATGCAACAAAAAAGAAGCAATAAACAGAACAGTGAGCAAAGATATTGAAAAACAAGATAATAAATAAAAAAGACAAAGGCCAGAGAGAGAGATGATGTCATATTAAGTCATAAATCTTGGTCCATTTGTTGTAGATTATAGCCAGCATGCAAAACAGTCTTTAACATTATTCACATTAGACTAAGTGCTGCACTTCACAAGATAGAAAGGGGGAGGGAAGGAGGGAGAAATGAATGGAAGGCCAAACGTTTACTGTTGCCCTATTAGCTCATATGAAGGATGGGCTGGACTTCAAGTCTCCTCCCACGCTCCAGCTCAGTCCTTGTTTCTGTCCTTTATTGCTGAAAAGTGGTACCACGGGAAATTTGCGCATCAGGAGGAGTAAAAAGAGGGGGGCTAAAAGTTGGGGGTAAAAGTCTGTAATGTGTACCCATGTATCAAGTTTGTTTTGAAGCCCAGAGGGTTGATTTCGATTGGAGATGAAGTTTTTTTCATTTATATATTTTTTTCATCCAGTTTGCTGTGGAATGTCTTTTAACCTTTTAGGCGCCACAGTTTTTTCCACTAAAATATTAAGTTCTGAAGTCACTGTTTTAAAAGGTTGTGGCTAGAAAGTGGTTAGAGATAAAAGCAAACTGTGAATGATGTGACTACTACTGTGACACCCGCCATAACACCTGTCATTGAATGATTAAAGTTTGTTTGAGTGAGTGGAGGGGGCGTGGCTTAGTCATAGGTCAACTGCAACAATGGGAGAAGAAATGATGGAACAATTCGAAAAAAAAAATAATGGTATCGGCAGTAGTCAAAATCATAATGATACAAAGTTACTGACATGCAATAATTGGAGATAAATACAGACATGGTAACAGAAAATGGGGGAACAGAAGAACTCCAGCAAGCAAATAGTCAGAGCCAATTGCAGCACAGAGGTTTTGTTTGTCTGAAAACTAAACCATTTTAATTTTCAGCCTCTTTATTAAAGAATTAAAACAGGAATATAAAAGAAAACCCCTTTAATACAGCCGTCATCTAACCTCACTCCAGCAAAGCAATCAAGCATTTATTTTAGTTTAGTTTAAAACACCACAGGTGCTTTCATTTGTGGAGCCAAATCAGTTGTTCCCTTTAATCTGTTTGCATTTTGTTTTGTTTTTTCTTTTCATTCAGGACAAAAGGCTTTTAAAAACATTTTTGTTCAAGCTGCAATGAGACTGAGTTCATGAAAAGAGTCTTGTTGGGAATTTCATGTCTTGATGTGACTGACAGTTTTCTTGTTCACATTTGACTGATACACTGCACCAATTGATTTCCTATCACAGTAACAGTGGGGCAAAGACCCCCAAAGACAACAACAACACATCTTTTGGGAGCTGCAACTGTTTTCATGTGAGGGTGAAAACGATGTGTGTACTCATTCACTTATCATACACTTATACAATTAACAAATGGAAAACCCTGACTTCAAACATGTCATCTTTACCTGTTATCCTTGAATTACTCATGTTAATTTTATTATATTTCTGAACTGTGTTTTGATGAATGATTGCAATTCACCATACTTGAAATAAAAGCGTCACCTTTGTTATTTTTTCAGCCATGTTTGATTGATATCACTCTTCCTCATTATCCAATGCCATTCATCTAAGGCTCTGTTTCTGACAGTTTCTGCAGCCGTCTTATTGCTGATGCTCTCATTGATCACTGTGGTGGCTGCCTATGTATCGAACTGCGGTAAGTAATGAAAATGGTGTGTGTCCGCTGTTGGTGCTGCTATTGATCCCATCTGTGGTAAGTAGCTTGGCTTCAATTAGACCTTAATAGGCCCAGGGGAGAGAAGAGGAGGAGGAGAGAAGGAAACGATACACACAGCAACATTTCAGATAAAGAGAACCCCAAATTCTTCATTTATGATTCAAAAAACACATGGAAAATCTTGGATGTCAGTGTTCATACATAACACTGGAGGAAAATTCTTGGGGTGGCCTTTTAGATGATATTCCTTTTCTAAAAAAAATTCCCAGTGATTGTTTATCTGTTAATTTACTCAATGCAATCCATGAAGTAAGTAAGCAGAATCATGGGTAATGATCTCCTGCTATCCCACTTTCCCACCAATTTATATCTCTATCCTGTTGGTGAAACTCTTTTCTTTCCTCTCAAAGAGCTGACAGGAGCAGACTGTCGTCATAGCAGTGCTAACAGAATCAGCCGAACCCACACAGTCTTTGAAACACAAATTCTATTACAGTGTTGTTAAGACGAGTGGGGAGATCCTTTGGACTGATTCACTTAATGCCTGGACCCAGAATGAATCCTGGGGCGGGGGGAGGGAGCTGCCTTGAAGCCACGTAACAGACATGCTGCAGAGTATTAGAACAGTGTGTGTGTGTGTGTGTTTGATACGTATCTACCTGTAATTCCAGTACATGAGAGCACGTGTGGTTCCTACAGCAGCAGATGCTTGTTTTGTTTAGAAAAGAGCAACAGTGAGTACAGGGATAAAAAAAGGAAACAAAGATTTCACCTGACAGATGAAATGTTCACTTTTTAATCATTAATATGAATGAAAACCAGAAAGCGTTTCATTCCACAACTCTAACTCACATTGTGAAAAATTCAACCCAACTTCAAGACCACAAACTTATTCAAACATCTAAAGTTACAAAAAAAAGAGGAAGAACTTCAGGCTGTAAAGAAAACAAAGGGAGGAAATGAACCCCCAATTATAATAAGACCTTAGACTCAGAGACAGAAGTCACCAGCAGAGTCCTTTCAACACTGTCCAGGTAGATGATTTATGGGGATGACAATAAAACTGCATCATCTCCAGCATTAGTTCATATTATTTTTCAAAGTGTAATTGGTTTTCATGGTTGTAACTTTAAAAAATGATTGAGAACTATATACCAGTGAGAATGAATTATTTTACTGGACGAGAAAATTCAAAACTATATAAAGATGAAAATGTTAAATATCTCATACCTAAGTTAGGAGACTGACAATTATACTACATCAAACTTTATATGTATGTATAAACTTTCAAAATGTAAATGTATGCATAAAATTTCAAACTTTATATATATGTATATACTAACTTGGGATTTTTATGTTAATGTTTTAAAAAAATATGTAAAACTATTTCTTCTGTGTAGGCATCTATATGGGAAAACTCAGTATCAAATATTTTGTGCATTTTGTTGAATACAGTCTCCAGTGTGTTTCCCTCATTGATGTCTTTATGCTTGAGTTTTGCTCACTGAAAATGTTCCACTTTGTGACCCATATTGTAAATGTGAAGAAGGGGACATGTCTGCCCGATGACTACAATGATCAGAAGAGAGTGAGCGAGTAAGTGAGGAACACAAGGAAAGATGCATCTGGGTTGTGTAAGTACACTGTAACAAATTTCCATGTGAAAATACAGTAATCAACTGGCAGCAGGGTTGCCATTATATGACTTTGAAATAAACAATTTTTTACTGCAACAGAAATTTACAGTATTTTACTGTTCATCACCTTGTGACCATGAGTGAGGAGGGCATACGGTGGACATGAGACCCTGTTGTTCATGAGTGCATCATGTGGGTCCCACAGGCTGACTTTTCCCCGGCAGGCAGTTTGGAGCTGTTTTCAATGGCAAAGCCTGAATGTCAAGGGTACCGTAGAATAATGGTATCTTTTTCTGTAGAACTCCAAATAAAAAGTCCTCGATATATATTGTATAAGCAGAACATTGGAGTACTGTATGTGAATGTAATTTGTGGGAAATGGCGAACACAGCCGGTAGATGCCACAGAGCATAGCTGGCCATGGGGGGTAGAATGCAACAGTCCCCCGTGTGTTACATCTATGTACAGCACTGCCTCATGTCCACTGTGTGCCCTCCTCATTCATGTTTACATCACACATTGTATCCAACTCTAGTAAAACACCAACCTTCCACAAGTACTGTATTTTACTGTGATTTGAAACATTAGCATACTGTGTGTTCCCGCTTCAAATTTACCAGACCACAATGCATTGCTGACTACAGTACAAAACCGTGTTACATAAAAAAGTAGATTACTGCTGAAAATTGGCTGTAAATTAACAGCATTTGCTGACAGTGTAGTCAAGAAGAAATGCTCCTGATGCTCCAGGCTAGAACAACCCCCACCCCCCCGACACCCCTTGTAAAAAAGTGTCCATCCACCACAAGACACAACCTGACCACACAAAAGTTAGTTGTTAAACTGTTCCTTTACACATCGTCATTTTCTGTAGGAAATATTCTAAGTTTGGGAAATGACACGTCATCCTGACAAACCTTGAGTCAGTCCATAAACCATACAGAGTGTATTTAAGTGTATATATTTTTTATCCTCTGGCAGCTGCAGGGCACCTGTTGCAGCAGGCAGGATGTGTTTCTGATTAGAAGTGATACCACCTGCCTGCTAACAGGCTAACAGGACAGAAACATTTATCTGGCTAACAAAGCCCTGGCAGGGCCCCTGTCCTCGTTCTGCTCCCGGTAATTCTTTATGACACTGTCATTTAAAGATGACATATGAGAGGAACAGGTTTGGCTCGCCAATATCCACTGACATCACACAAACACACACACAGACATGGACACAGGAACACACACGCACACACACACAGCTGCTGAGGAGGCAACCCAGAGAGGCAGACTGAGGCAGAGATAGATGAGCAGCTCCTCCTGTGTGTGTGTGTGTGTGTGTGTGTGTGTGTGTGTGTGTGTGTGTGTGTGTGTGTGTGTGTGTGTGTGTGTGCTTGCCTGTGAGCTCGTGTGTTAGCCACTGCAGTCTTGGTTATTTATTTGATTATTTTTTCCCGGTTTTACATCCCTCATGAATCAGAAGGAATGGGTGCTCTTGGCTCTGGATATTGGCCGTCGTCTCTGTTATTGCTATGTTTGACTGGATGTGTTTGTGTGTGTGTATGTGTGTGTGCATCAAGCCAAGCTCGACAACCCGAGCACGACAGAACACAGTATGTTGTGCCAAGGTAATTCCCATGATCCCATAAGTAATCACTAATTGAAAAGACACATTACTTATTAACTAGTCAATTAATAATTGATTAATTAACAAGCAAAAGTGAGTCCAGTGGCACAAGAAAATCTAATTACAGCTCACAGAGGAGGCAGCTGCAGAACACACTTCTATACATACACACAGATGCACTCATGGTACTTAGATAGGTATAACATTATGTACTGTATCCACTTGGATGTATCCAAGTGCTGGAACAATCCTAACAAGTAGTGGGACTTGATTTAAAACATAATCTAATCAATCGGAGGCTTTGTAATTAATTAATCACCATTAATCACATTTTAATGGCATATCAATATCAGGCATGGGAAGCAGCATTTTTCACTTCAAATGGATTTTGGTGGATGACTGATTGAATGAACTGACATTTACATAAGCTTGAAAAAAAAAATCAAGTTTATTATTAGTTTCAGTTAAAGGAGGAAAACTTTGGAACTCCCTTTCCATGAATCTGAAACTGGAGACTGACAGTAATGCTTTTAATAAAGGACTCAAACAGTGGGTAAAAGCAAAACAACATTGCTCACATGAATAATTTTGATGGGATTACTGCCTTTGCTTTACAACATATGTGTATATTTAATTTGCAAAAACTGCTTTTATTATTTCTGTAATGTTATAATACTCTGTGCTTTTTTTCTTCCTTTTCTTCTTTACTTTCTCTCACTACTTCAATTATTTTATTATTTCAAAAGCCTCCTGTAGACAAGTTTTGTGAATTAGCACCTGTGCCAAAACACTCAAACAATGCATCTGGTTTGTCCAAAGTTATTGTGATGTCCACACCAAAAAAGAATACAGCAAATAAAATTATCAATTAAATATCATTTTTAAATGATTTTCAAGGTTTAACTACTAAATTGAAGGTCTGAAGGACTTTTTGTAAATTTTAGTGCAAATATTTAACCAGTCTGTTAAAATAACAACTTTGGTGACCAATCACACTTGAAAAAGTAGCATTTATTTACACTGGAGATGGGTAAAGCTTACTTTAACTCCTATACATCAGCTACCTGGAGACTGTTGTCCAGGCTGAAAGGAGCCTTTCAGGGCTCTGCTTGTAGTTTGGGGAATCTCTTCCTCCCTCTGTTTATTGTACAGCTTGGGGGGGGTTGGCTGTTTTGGATTTTTTCGTATAAATTTGTGGTGTTTCCCTAGTACTTTTTCTGTTTTCTGCAAAATCTGAAGCTTCAGTATTTGGCCAGTTGCTGTAGAAAAACACTTAACTCCTCTGTGCCATCCCAGCAACACTAACTGTAGAGAAGGGGGAGGGGGAGGGACGGAGTACGCATGAGCAGGGTGAGTGAGAGGAGCACACATGGAGTGGAAAAACTGGAACCCAACTGTAAATCTCATCCATCACGCATGTATTAATGAACACTGATGCCAAAAATACTTCCATTTTTTAAACTTACAATTTCTATCAACCAAACTGAGAAAAATTGTCTCATCCAAATCAGTTGTTGCCAGTTTGGCGTTACTTAGGGTGATCATGTGCCCTCTTTTGCCTGAACATGCCCTCTTTTTTGGTCATAAAATTACATCCAGGGAGATTTTATAAAATTCTAGGTCTTGCCCAGCTTGTTTTACAGACCTTTGATATTTGTAACACAGCGCTGCACTGGGCCACTGGCACTATTCCAATGTACCTGTCAAAACAATTAGCATGAACGCAGCATGTGTCACGATGCAAAAGACCTAGGCCTTACCTTCTCTCAGACAGAAAATGCCAAAGCATAAATACACGTTTACAGGCAAACTGCAGAAAAAGTTCTCCTCTGTTGTCGTGGTCATGACCAGTTGGAAGGAAGCATTGTGCTTTCTGCAAAACAGGCATCTGGAACAAAAGGAGGGAGAATTTAGGGTTAGTACAGGATACATGGTTGCAAAAAATCTCAAATCTTCAGATACTTAGACCAAGAGACGGTCAAAGTACCACTCAGGAGTGGGAATTCTTGGCTCCTGCTGCTCCACTCTTCAGAGTCTTTTATGCAGGTGCTCATGAGGTGCAGGTGTGGGGGAGCAGGTGAGTGAGTGCAGGAAACAACAGGGGAGTAGGAGGCAGGCAGGATCATGACACACCCATGTGTCAGCTGCAATCAAATTTTTAGAGACTTGGAAAACCATCAAGACAAGCAGGACTAAAGGGAAAAAATGAAGATAGTGCAACCTCTTGTTTACTTTTCTTTAAGTTTGAGCCATGATTAATATTTTTACATCAGTCCAAATGAAAGAAAAATGCATGATTTATTTATTGTTTGTTTACAACAGAACACTGAAAAATACCTCTATTTTTCTTTTGGTTGACAAAGATTTTAGTTTAACACACATTATTCATATTTTTGTTCTAGAGAAATGCTTTTAAATGTATTTAATTATTTTTTTAATTCAGCATGTTGTGAGGAATAATTACCGTCTATATAATAGAACAATGTTCACTTCAAATGGGAAAGGAAAGTTTAAAGAAAAAATACACCCAGCCCCTGTGTGTGGGTGCCGTCCTCTTTACAGATAATAAATTCTGCTTCCTAGATTTATTTTTATTTTTTTTTTTTTGTTCAGTTCAAGCAAAAAAAGGCAAAAATAGTGTTTTCTTTTACTAATATAACTGCCCTGTGCTTTTTCTTCAGCAATTTATCCAAACATCTTTCATTATTCACTTTCCTGAAAAATATGTCTAGAAAAAAAGGCTATTTAAAAAATATTAATAATAATAAGAGGCCAAGACTCAGCTTCCGATGCCCTATTTGGCCTGTTGTCATGTAAACATTTGATGAGCTGCTTTATAAGATATTTAATGTAGGCTGACTCACTTGAGACCGTGATGTGATAGTGATAATTTACATAAACAAGTGAACTAAATAAGAATGCTAGAAAGAGAATGCTTGAATATTTTTCCTACATTTTGAAAACATAGGTGTTGTACTTGTACTCCTGCTGCAGTTTTGACTCATGTCTTCATCTGCTCCCTACAGGAAGCAGCAGAGGATAATCACATTACTCTCCCTAAATGGGAATAGATAATTAAATCTTACATGAGCTGAGCCATTTACTAATATATTGTCCCTGTCCCAGACTTTGAAAACCTTTCCAAATGCAGAGGAATGACTCTTAGATAGAAAATAAAGACTTCAATTCTTACTCTCCTTTTTTATGTGATGGAATATTGGGTAGACTAATTTTTCACATGGGTTAGTTTGCATTAATTCGCTGGTTATCTAGTGGGTAACCATTTCCTGACGTTATCATTTGCTTTTTATTACACAGCTGTGACAGAAGATTGCTTTCTGCTCTAACACAAATGCTGAATACAGCTTCTCTCTGTCAACATTTCTCTGTGACCTGAATGTTCTTAGTAAGTGAAGTGCATTTCTCGTGCCAGAGTAAAAGTGGGTTTTGGTTTGAGGCAGTGAGAATGGAAAGGTAAATGGATAAAGCCCTGGAGAAATAGGTGGTGAAGTCAGAGAAACAGTAGAGACCAATACATACACACATGCACACACTGAGTTTTACGTAGCACAAGAGCAACAGAGCAGTGGTTTCAGGCTTATCTAGTGAAGAATGGATACAAAGACACACACTGTGCAAAAACGTTATGAATCAGAAACACATGGTACACTTTTCATATACAAATACTTTGGTGGAAAAATTGTAATTGATGCTTAAAGTGCAGATCAAAGGTCTAAGGATTTTCCACAAGTTGACACAAAATATATTATTTCAGTAATTCAAAAAATATCTATTTTTATTACCAAACGTTTTCCGTAGGTTCAACAGTTCAACAGTTGGCGCAGCTGCTGCGAGTGCACTGTTTGCTCTCTTGGAAGGCTGTATAATTATCAGCCAATTAACAGAGAAAACTTGTATTAAAGGGATATTTCACTTTTTTTTCAAAGGAGTTGTTTGAGTTATAAGTAATTGTACAAGTGACAATCAATGCCAGTCTGCTTGGTCCCCTCAATGAATAAACAGCTGGGAGAAATAGGTTTCATCCATGTATGTAATACATGTGTGCCAGTTTTTATATTATGCAGATGACACATCCCAGGCTCAGGTTATATTTGCCATGTACATGGGCCACAATTGGGCCTAGCTTCTGAATTGGGTGGAACTGGACCAGGTTGACCCAAAAGGTCAGGTTGAGTGTGCAGCATAAGTTGGCTCACATTAAAGTAGCTGTGAGAATTTTCTGGAAAAGCTAGTGTTCGCGCTAGCAATAAAGACTCCGCTCCTCATAAACCCTTGCTCCCCACTGTTGTGTTAAACTAAGACCTGTGTTTTGAAAAATGAATGGAGGTCAGAACTTTTTTTAACTCTACTTTTTTGTTCAAGATAATTTTTTACCTGATGCAACACAACAAGGTTGCATATCTATAATTGGTAAATCCTGGTTATGTCCTACCAGTACTCATCTAATAACTCCAACCTCACAAAACAGAGCAAACATAACCTGGCTCTTCATTTTATTGATAGACTCTATGAACAGATCACTGCAGTATAACTGCTGCATGTGGGTTGGAATGAACATTAGCACAAGCTGCTTAACCCAAGTGTTAGCCTTCAGCCCATGTTTCAGCCTTTAGCCTGTACTCAATCACTCCCCCTTTTAGCTTTCTACTGTCTCTTTTCTGTCAGGCAGTCCAGCTCATATTAACACCATTACTACTGAAAAAATCACAAATTATCATTTTCAGCAGAGAAAAACTGCTTCTCATCATCAGAACTTTGTCAGCCTGCGTGGTGTTGTTACAGAGACTGTGCGTGCCGTAAATCAGCCTGGTCCAGTTCTACCTGATTGAGAAGCTAGGAATTAGCATTTAGAAATGACCTATTTTGGTGCTAATAATCTCATTTTGAATTATGGATTATGATCAGGCAAATATCTGGAGATGAGAAATTTTCAAGAACTCTCAGAAAAGTCCTCACAGTCCCTTTAAAATTGTGGCCCGTGTACATGGCACATGTAACTTAAGCCTTGGTGATGTCATCTGCATAATTTAAAAACTGGCATAAATGCATGAATATTTTATATGTGTCATATGAAGTCTTTTAGAGGATTAAACATTTTCATACAGGAGTCTTTTTATTATATTGTTCTAATGTTCTGGGATTCTTATGTTTGTAGTTTTTTCTTTTCAATTAAGTAATGAAAAAATTGAATCACTTTCTTTTATTGTAATATGGAGAAACAGATAGATTCATAAAAAGCAAGAACCAATAACAATTCATATTTCACAGTGAAAGTATTTTGAAATGTACATAGTAGCATATAAAACATCAAGTACCATCCACATTAAGCAAGTTGACCCCAAATAGTGAGAGAGCTTCACTCTAATTATGGAAAGTATGACGCTCAGATCAATTGTACTCATTAATGTCAGAATCAGCATATCACCTTGATCAGTCTGGGTTTGCTGCTCCTTCGTCTTTTCAGTTCACTAAAAATGTCCCCGTTTATTGACTGTCGGACAAAAAGCAGGCATGAAAGAAAACAAGAGCAGAAAAGAAAGACGGCATTGATTGTTCTGTTCCTAATATAGGAGGGAAACTACAATCACAGTTCTGGAGAAAGGGCTCTCCATCAGTCTGATAGGAAATTCTACTCATGGCATTTGACAAGAGTAAACAAGTCTGAACATAAACACTTCTGAGTCTTCAACCTGGCCTGTCAAAAGAGCTGATGTGAGGTGTGATTGTAATGAGTGAGGACAGCAGGCAGTAGGCTAACATTTGGAGATGAGGCTGCATTGATTGGCTGCTGTAGAAATGAGCAATGTTAGCATCCTGTCATTTCAACACGTTATTTCCATCATGGATGACGGCATATCAAATCTAATACAGTTACCACCAGGGAAATTACATACAGTCATGGATAGGAGTATTGGCACCCTTGGAATTTTCCCCCAAAATACACAATTTCTGCCAGAAATTGTTGCAATTACAAATATTTTTGGCATGAATGTGTTTATTTCCTTGATTTGCATTGGTAAAAAGAAAAAAGAAGCCAAAATGGACACAGTTTTACTCTAAACACAAAAATTGGGCTGTAAAAAATTGTACCATTTAATTCGTCATTTACTTTCAGGCAGGTGATGCTTGTTTAAACTCAGCTGTGGTAAGTAACAGGTGCTGGTAATATAGAAATCACACCTGACGCCAGCTAGAATGTATAAAAGTTGACTCAGAGAAGAGAGAAGAGAAAGAATAGCCGAGGAGTGTCTTAGGACTAATGATGCAAAATTGCTGAAAAATATGAACAATCTCAAGGATACAAGACCATCTCCAGAGATCTTGAAGTTCCTTTGTCTACTGTGTGACATAATCAAGAAGTTTATAACCTATAGAACTGTGGCTGATCTCCCTGAACTGGTGCAGAAGAGAAAAATTGACAAAAGAATGCAACGCAGGATAGTTTGAATGGTGGATAAATATCCTCAGACAACTTCCACACAAGTACAAGAAGTCCTGCAGCCCCAGGGCAGAATTGTCAGCTTGGCCATACGTCATCATCTGAGTGAGAAGAAGTGCTATGGAGGAGACCAAGGAGAACCCCACTGCGGACGAAGAGGCATAAAAAAAAGCCAGACTGGAGTTTGCAAAAATGTACCTGAGTAACCCTCAATCCTTCTAGCAGAATGTTTTTTTGATAGATGAGACTAAAGTAGAGCTTTTTGGAAAAGCAAGTCATTCTTCTGTTTACAGAAAACAGAATGAGGTCTACAAAGAAAAGAACACAGTGTCTACAGTCAAACATGGCGGCGGTTCAACAATGTTTTGGGGTTGTTTTGCTGCCTCTGGCACTGGGGGCCTTGACAGTGTGCAAGAAGTCATGAAATCTGGAAATTATCAAAATCTTTTGGGCCACAAACTGGCCCCAGGGGTGGGGCTATGATCACTGCAGTACGTTGATTGGTCAAAAGATCGGTAACTTCCCGTGCGACAGCGGTAATAAAGAACGACACACAACCCCACACGCAGCCTTTCCTGAAACAAAGCTTCATTACGTTATGGAATAAAGAGCCACATGCTGATCACAAAGTAGAAGAGTTGCTGAATGTCCTCCATCTTTCTCTTTGTTTACAATGCCGCAAATTTCTTTTTCGTTGTATTTATTCGCGGGGTACACTGTGTAGCGCTCAAAGCGCTGCAATGACTTCACCGGTTATGTAGCTGACGCGGCTCTCAACATCTGGCCCATCAAGCAGGGTACGGTTGGCTGTGGAAAGGCACACAGGATCAGGCTTCTGATCTGACCCGTACCAAACTGTACCGATCCATACCAGACTGCCTGGTGGAAACGAAGCTAATGTGGGGCCTAGTGTCAGAAAGCTGAGTCTGCATCGGAGGTCATGGGTTTTTCAGCAGGGCAATGACCCAAAACATACTTCAAACAGCACCAAGAAATGGTTGGAGAATGTATATGAATTATCATGTATGGGGTAGTAGAATAAACTGATGTATTTTACCAAATAATATACATCAACAAAACTATATTGGCATAATTATTTGTGTTCAGCTAATCTGCTCTCTAATCACCAGCATTAATATCATCCCTTGAAATATCACATCACTGGGCCTCTGGAGCGTGACATGAAAAGTTTCACAGTCACACCATTTGTCGCTGGTGTCACTCTCATATATGTAGTGGATGATGAGCAGCAGAAAAAAAGAGAGAAAGAAAAAGCAGTATAACACTGTACAGTAACTCTTTCTCTAGAATTAAATGGGTTCCTCCAGAGGGGCGGAGAGGCTATTTGTCTCCAGGTCCAAACAAGCTGAATCTAAGAAGGAGATCGATACTGATATCTTTAGGCCGCTAACTGCTCCACTAATATATTATTGATGTCTGGGTCTCGCTGGATTAAATTTGGGCTGCACACAGCAGTTTATCTTGATCAGTGCTCACAGGGAAGATTCAGTGACAGATGAATACAAGGAGAAATCCCCTAGAAGTGTGTACATGATGCACTGAAAAACAAGAAAAGCATCAGGTGTTAAAAGAGCTTCAAGTGTGAGTAATGAAGGACTTTACACTTTGTGACTGGAGGGTCATCAAGAGTTTTTAGTTGTCCACTATAATAAACACACTCTCAACATGAGGGGGACCATGACCTAAACATAAATGTTTACTCAGAGCCATGGAACAAGGATTCTTAATGTTGTTTATTAATTAAAAGGGATTATTCAGGGCTCTACCAAACAACACAAGGTTAGAGGCAAATAAACAGGGTGATGACTGACTAAAGTTTTTTTTTTTTTTTTTTTTTCAAGAAACAGGAATTTAGGGATTTTAAACAATACAAGAATTCCTTCTTTTTCATGTTTACACAGCTGCAACTGTGAAAAGTGAAAAAGCAAATGAACACAATTATAATAATTATAATTACAATCAAATTAATGATAATGACAAAAAATGATAGTAACAATTATAACTGCATTGAGAAAGATAGATAGATAGATAGATAGATAGATAGATAGATAGATAGATAGATAGATGTTTTATTGATCCTAAGGGAAATTGACAGTATCCAGTAGCAGGTTATAAGACATACAAGATATAGAATGCAACATTATTACAAAATTACTAATTACCTGCATCAATTAAGAAAAGAAAATAAACTTTAAAAAGAAGTATACATAACCCGTGCATGGATAAGTTATGAAATATAACATACAAATTATATGTCAAATTAAATACGAACTTATAAGCAAAAAGAGAAAGAGAAAAATCTGTTCCGAAGTCGTGGAAAACAGGTATTGCAAACTTAAGGTGCCACGCCTCCCAGTTTGAAAACCACTGCTTGAGACTGATATAGAAGCTTCTTTCAGCGATGTACGTATAAAACCAGTTTAAAACAGCACCTAAGAGGCTGAACCATTTCTCAAGGTGTCACATTAAAATGTTGTAATCAAAGATATTAAATGCTGCACTCAAATCTAAAAGAATGAGTATTATTACTTGTTTTTGGACAGTGGCAAGTCTGAGATCGTTTATTATTTTGACAAAGGCTGTGATTTGATCTTGAGCCAACTGAAATTTTTCTAAAATATTATTCCACTGAGAATCCATTGAAATGATTAAAAAACATTGTTTTTCTGACTACTTAGCTCAGAAAAGGTGGATTGGAAATGGTCCTGTAGTTGCAGAGTCCTGATCTGACTGCTAGAGGTTAGATTTAACTACTGCAGTTTTAAAGAGAGTGGGAAATGTGCCTGTATCCAATAAGATAATGATCAATATAAGGATAGTGGAGGATAAACTGTTGAACACAATTTTGAGAAATTTGCTAAGGACCAGCTCAGAATTTTCCACTTTTCCTGAGCTCAGATTCAGTGACGTTGCTGGAACAACTTCACTTCTATTGAAATGGTATGAAATGAGGTGACAGATACAAGTGAGATTGTACTGCGTTACATTTCTGAACCTTGAATTTTAATCTTGAATCAGAATCAGAATCAGAATCTCATTTATTGCTAAGTAGCTCTAAGAAGCATATCTGACTTAGGTTTTAACTCTACAAAGACAAGTATAGATAAACATCAAATATCAAATGTATAAAAAACAGAGACTAAGTTATTTAAAAAATAAGAAATATAAAAAACTTTTGTACAAAAAGAAGAAAAAATATTAACATATTCATCCCTATAAAGCCATCATATTTGATACATGAGTTCAAAGACCTCTATCTCATCAAAATTATTAATAGTTTTTTTAAAAACCTGTAAAAAACATTTCTAAAAATATATTCTACCACTTTGAGGATTGTCATACCACTACAGTCAGCTGAAGTTGTATTTTGGCCCTTTTCAAAATGTCTGCTGATGAAATCATCCACTCACATATTTTCAGGAAAATCAATGCTTGATTTTCAAGGAGTTGCAGCAAGAATAACATTGAAATAGTTACTTTAAGAAAAAAAAGTATTTTCTGCATGAGATAAATGCATATTTACTAAGAAACTTAAATAAAATAGTAAGCAAAATTGCCCAGTGTGTAAAATGTGACACAAGAAATATATCATGAATGAAATGATGAAGCAATATTTTTTATGGATTTTGTTAAAAGGGTTAATAAACATTCCAGTTCCAAAAATGTGGAATTTTCTGAATTTTTTTTTTTCTTTTTTTTTTTTTTTGTTAGGCCGGGCTCTACAGGGTGAAATTAAACAGTTTAAGGAATATACAATGTAATTGGACGTGGATTCATCAAAACTATGAACACTTCAGAGCCAGCAACTATCATCAACATACTGTAACACACTGGGAAAGCAGAGTGAAAAACTGAGAAAGCATATGAAGCTGAATAGAAGATGTGCATTTCTTAATTGGTTGGTGATTTAAAGCGTCTGCAAAAATAAAGAAATTCTTTGTAATCACTCTTGACTGAAAACTTGTGAACTGTGTTGGTATTCTAGCAGGCACTTTCCCTTCACAATGTTTCTTTTTCTTTTGTGTTGAGCTTAAATGGCATCAGACAGTGTCTCAGCCCGTTCATTCATATACATACAGGGATGAAAGTAAGCCGGTATGATCCATTAATGCCTACCACTAAAAGATTTGGTGGAGCTACGCAGAACCAGAAAGATGGAAGAGCAACTGACTGCTTTGAAGCGCTCATCCAAAACCAGTTATGGCTGCACTCTGGGATGGGAAATGGATCCGTTAACATTATGCAGTCATATAAACTAAAGTACTTTGACTGTGACAAGATGACTGTTAACTTATCCCTAATTGTTTCTGAACTACCTGTGTTGTGTTTGAGTCCTTGGATGGAGACATTTTTCCTCATGATTTCAATATTTAATCTAAAACCTCAGACTTATCATCTCAAAATATTGATATCTTATCGCAATTTTTTAACTTTACCACTTAAAATTTTGACTTTTTTTCCGTATGATTTCAACTTTTTATCTCAAATTCTGACCTTATAAGTTTTTTTTTTTCTCCAAATTTAAACCTAATAGGGGCCCAAAAAAAGCCAAGTTCTTATACATTTATTTTTTTAAATGGGAGACGGGCTTCTATGGATGAAGGTTTGGTACGGGCAAGAATTTAACACTACTTTCACCCCTGTATACATATATACTGTACATTATATATATATATATATATATACACACACACACACATTCGGTACATGCTGTTTAAACAGATACATTACAGTCAAAAGAAAGAGAAGAAAAAAAAGGGGAAAAAATCATGACAGTGTTAGCAAAGGAAAGATGTGGGATTAACAGTATGAAATAAGAGAAGGATTAGGATGTTGTGCTGTTTACTTGGTCCAAGAACAACTGTATGGTTAGTTTTTTGAATGACTTTTAATTAGTGCCATGTAAACCTGACCATTTATGTTTGAAACAACAGGATAAAGTTTTTTCTTTGATTTCACGTGAACAATGGGCTTCAGTCTGAGAAGTGAGTGTTCTCTGTGGAAGGCAGATCACATCTGATGGATTGCCAAATGGAATTCATTAACTCTCCCTGTTTCCCCGTTTCTCTCTGCAGCACTCTGAAGCTGCTGTAATTCCACTAATGGAGTGCTTACCATTCAGGGCCAGTTTTCTGACACTGACTGATGCTGCTTAATTGCTGAAAAAATATAGAGTGGTTCCCGGCTGTTAACTAGAGCTACAGAGAGGTGCAGGAGGCCTCATCATGATGCCCAAGACATGTTACGCTTAAGCACGTCCCACTGGGTGTCATATTGGAGCAAAAGTAAAAGTAAGTCATTAATGCTGAGCAAGGTCTTTCCATTTGTTATGAGGAAAATGAGAAGCCATTATTTTATGAAGCTACACAGATAGAGGAAGAATATCAGTTAACAGCACAGCACATTCTTTAATGACTGCCTGGGATGGATTACTTAGCTGCAGCAAGAACGGATAACTTGGGATGTTATCTTCTCTACAGTCGCTTTAATCAATTATTGCATAATAACAGTATAATAAAGTTAAAATGTTGTGACATTCTGAAATAATACACTGCCTGGCCAAAAAATAAAGCTGCCACTTGGATTGAACTAAGCAAATAGAGTCTCCTATTGGATAATTACTGCATGGTTGATTATCTTTCATCTGGTAACAAGTTACTTAACTCCAGCTGTTGCAATGAGTAACTTCTCATCTCTTAAAGAACCATGGAGAAAGACACATCCTGTGATTGTGGAAAAGATGTTAGTCTGTTTAAAGGTAGAGTGTGTAGGATTTTCCTAGAAAATAAAATGTCAACTTTTACAGGAATAATCCTTCTCAATTGTCATCTACAGGCCTCTACACATGTGTGTCAGTGTCTGTGTCTGCCTAACCCACTCCTTGACCCCCCCAGTCTGCTGTTTTGTGAATGTTTTGGTTGACTCGGGGTGTTTTTGGGGCAGAGAGTAGGAGTTGTTATGGGTGATGACCAGCCATCACAGCGTGCCCAGTGTGCAAGTGACTTTGTGTGTTGATGATAGCAAGTGGGGAGAAGCTATCCCAAGTAGCTATGATAGCGACCGTAACACGGAGAAAGAATGATACAATATTTGCAGGACACCTCATTTACCTGCAGGAAATCAGGTGTACGGCTCTTGAGTTTCTCCTACACGAGGCAGCAGCTGCTCACTGGGATGTTTTGTATAGTCCATGGTGTGTTCACAAAGCTATGATTGTTAGCGATGCTAGCAGCTATGATCAGAGGTAGTGAGCATGTGCTGCCGCTGGCACTGAGCTATGAAGGAGGAGTACAGTTTGGATGCTGTGTGTAAGTATATGAAAAGGAAACTAAACCAAGATTTAAAATGGGTGAGTGGGGTTAGAGGGAGGATGCAGCTTGGAACAGATGTGTTTTGAGTTTCAATTTGAAGAGGTGTAAAGAGTCACTGTTTCTGACGTCTGCTGGGAGTGAGTTCCAGAGCTGAGGAGCAGAGCGACTGAAAGCTCTGCTCCCGATGGCGTTGAGACGGGCAGAGGGCACAGAGAGCTGGAGGGAGGAGGAGGACCTGAGGGATTGAGAGGGGGTGGCAATGTGATGGAGAGCAGATAAATTCAGAGGTTTGGCCTTCGAAGTATGCAGGAGGATTTTAAAGGTGACTCTGAATTCATCTGGGAGCTGGTGAAGCTGCTGGAGGAGGGGGGTGATGTAGTGTAAGGTGATGATGTGGGCTGCTGTATTCTGGACCAGTTAAAGCTTATGGGGGGATTTCAAAAGGGGCACCTGAAAGAAAAGAGTTGGAACAATCAATACTTATTTACTTACTTATGGTCAGTATTTTTCTATTTCTATTATTACTCTCTACTACTGATTTTTTTTTTTTTTTTTAACCCTCACTAACTTTAAGGCTGGCTGGGTTTGCACTGGTCACCTCTGGAACCTGATTGGACACCTCAGGTGGCACCCAGGTGATTCACGGGGCATATGTGCCAGGATTGATAATTGAGTCCATTCATTGTCCATATGAGATGTCTGTCCAGTTATTTTATGCCTGTACAGTTGCTTCGTGTAAATAGTGATATTTTTCAATTTTTTCTTTTTATTCTACATTTTCAGGTTCTTATTTTAAGTCTATTATTATATTATATTTTACTATTGCATTTTTGTGCTTTGATTATTGTGAGCTGCTGTGACAGAAAAATTCCTCCCATGGGGGAATTAATAAAGAATATTCTATCCTACTCTATTCTAAGTTTCAGTTTTCTCTTTTTTGTGCGTATACTTTTGAGACAGAGTTATTGTACTGGAACTGAAAATATAGAACTTTATAAAGATACAAATTTTGAAGTTCTCTAATCTGAACTATGAGACAGAAAATTACACATTGAACTATCGATACTAAAATGAAACGTTTATAATCATTTTTGAAAATCGGATGTAAAATTATGTTTTGTATAGACACACACAGCATTGCACATTTTGTAATTTCTGTTGAATCTCCAGTGTGTTGATCTTTTTTATGCTTACAGTGACTGTGACGAGAATCTGTATGAAGTGGATTGCAGTGACTCCCCTTAGCTAAGGGACTTGTGCAAACTGTCGTGATGTATTATTATTATATTATATATTCTTTTTAACACCACTTTTCTTTGTTCAAGACAACTTTTTACAGGATACATCACGTATCTTTCAACAGTTACATAGTGCTCTTTTTTGAAACATGGCAATAAGCAAACTTTGTCAGTTTGTAACATAGTTTAGTAGACGGCTACATTTACTTACAGCCTGATGCTCTGCATAGGTACTGAGTAACGTTAGTGAATCCTGGCTCCTCTTTTTATTGATAGACTGACAGGTTTGAACAGACCACTGCAGTATGACTCAAAAAAGATATGGGAACTGCCTCTGAATGTGGCTGATACATTAAAGTTTTCTAAAAAATGAAGTTTCATGGGTCTGAGAGGCAGAAATGTGATGTCCATATATGTGGACTCCAGGTCTTTAGAGGTTAAGTTTTATTTGCTGCTGTGAACAAGTTTTGTTACCAGCTGACACAGTTTACCTTTTGACCCTAAGCTGACATTATGAATTAAAACCTCAGGCAGAAACAGTGGCCAGAGTAATTTTGATATGAGAAGTGATTTGATAATATTTTTCCTTTTGAGAGTGGTCTATCATGAAAATGAGGTGCTTTGTGCTTTATTTAGCACAGTGGGTCTTTCCACTGCTCTCAGAGTGAATACACTGAGCTACTTATGAGCGTTGTAATAATGTATTCTGCGCCTCCTTCAAAAGGCTAAACTACAATGCTTGCAAATCTTTCGGAGCACTTATTTTTCCATTTCTACCTCAGTGCTTTGGATTCAAATTGTCTGTTTTTCTCTTAGTGTCTGTTACTATATGGAATTATTTCTACTTCTCATTGGCACAGCTTTGCCTCCAGTTCATCTCATCAGTTAATTCAATTATTTTTTTTAAAAACTGATGACACAAAACCATTATTATGCTGACTAGTATTTTCTGAGAAATAAAGGTACATTGTCTGACTCCTGCTGAGCTTGTGTGAACTTAGCCACATATTGTGTTCGCTGTGCAGTGATTGTGTGTGCTGAAGACCTGGAGTGAGCTCAGCGTTGGCCAGCACTTCCATTAGCTCTGATTGAAATTGAGTCAGAGCAGATGAAATATATCCAGTTAAGGTTAAGAGTCTCCTCAAGTGCATACATGCATACAGCCATCCCTCTTCACAGTAAAGCTAACAGCTCCACCAAGCTTATAATAAATGAAAAGAAGCAGGGAGGAGGGAAAAAGATGGGAAGAAAAGGAGCATTAGAGGCAGACAGAGTGAGGGAGAAGGCAGTATTTCACTCACGCTTAACATATCATCCATGAATCCAGACGCTTCATCACTCTCCACAACAACAGCAACTGTGTTGTGTCTCCACTGCTGCTAATGAAATCAACACCAGCCTGCTGCATGCATGTCTGTGTGTGTGCGTGTGTGTGTTTGTGTGTGTGTTTTGTATCTTTATGTATGTGCTGGGCTGTGTAAAGGGAGAAAGCATTAAACAGGGCTGTCATTTCAGGGCTGCCTGACTGGGCTGAGTGAATGTGTACATTAGCTTCCATGGTGACTGCACGTAGTAATGTGTTACACCCTGACACTGATGAATGCTCCCTAAAAGGTGCAACGGCTTGTCGAGTCAGTGACAAAAAATGTTCTCTTTAAAGCTGCCCCTATCTTTGATATGTTTATTTTGTGATTTGAGTTTCTTGTGGTTTTTCCAGCTGTCTCTCTTTCTGGGTTTGAAAAATAAGAGCTTTGCACAGGGCACCAAAAATGAGGATGTCATCTCGAAACAGTTGCAACAAATGATAAGAAAGCTGCTAAAACACAACAATTTGGGGAAACCTGTCTTGATCAAAATACGATAATTTTAGATTTGCATACGGCCAGGGGTGGATCTACCGGGGTGGCATGGGGTGCCCCCTACCTCCCACCCCTGAAAAAAAAACAAAAAAAAAGCCACCCCTGTTGCTACCCCAGTAATTAAGATTAAAATCAAAGAAAAGTGAAACCTTTCCTGACTCATCTATGAATTACCAACTGCTGCGAATGAGATGCCGTGACATTAGCATCCCCAGACATAGAGAGTTTTGAGGAACACAGTTAGACTGAGTGAAAAATAATAAACCATCTGTCAAGAAATGGAAGATCCATGAGGGCCTAAAAGAGTTGTGAGGCTGTGTTTAAGATGATAGAAATTTACTGACTGACTGACTGTAAACACAGTCAGAATTATGAGAAATAAGTTAAAATTTTGAGCTAAAAAAATAATAATGGTAAATTTTTAGTGTAAAAGTCAGTAATGTGAGACATCAAAGTCATAATTCTGGGAGAAAAAGTCAATATTTTGAGATGAGTAGTCAAAATAATGGGGCACAAAATGAAATTTTGCCATTTTATCGAAAAATGTTTGATGTTATAGATGCCAAAAAAAAGAGGAAATCTCAACAAAGCTGGTTTTGCATTGCAATGGTTTTGACTGGCAGGAATTGGCTCCAGTGCATTTATTTAGCCACTATACAATTTTTTTTACCTCAAATAGAGAGGGAGTGTTTTAAATAAATGTTTGGATTATGACTTTATGACTATGTTAACTTGACCCTATTCAAAGAGTGATGCTTGTTTTGTTGCTTTTAGTTTCTCAGTGAAATCGTAGAAAGATTAATTATGGTCTAACTTAGGGCAACATGTTACAAATACCATGCATGACATAGGATCAACATGATTTTTTGTTCAGAAAAAATATTGAGAGGAAGCACAACACTCCAGATTCAAACAAGCAGAAAACTCCTGGAACCAGAGGTGATGATCTTTGATAAAGGTGACAAAACAACTTTGTCTCAACTCAGCTGGTTAAGGAATAAGTGAAACAGCTACATTTGTACAGGATGTGAAAATGGTGATGTAGACATCTGGGAACAGGAGGGCAACAGAGGGAAGTGAGTTGGAAGGAAAAGGAAGAGAGGAAGACTTGTAATCAAGGTTGGTACTCGAAGTGCAGACGGATGCAGGTTGTGCCTGTGGTCCTTGATGAAGTGCTGTTCTCCTGCTGAGCCACCAAACTGTTTCTTTACAGCACACACACAGCCTATGGGCATGGAGGAAAAAAGTGCTACCCTTTTTACTAATCAGTTGATTCCTGACTTTTATCCTCTGCCTCACAATGAAACATTAAAAGAAGAGCAAACATTGAGGGCCTGATCTACTAACGGTTCATGTGTACAAAAACACGCGCAAACTGGAAAGCGTGCGCAAAGCTGATCTACTAACAGGGTGCGGACATGGATTTCGTCTCTTGCGAGCAAAACAGCACGCACTATCCTTTTTAGTGCATCTGCCTCGAACACACAAAATTCTGGGAGGGGGAGATGTAAATTTTATCATTTGGCATCTGCAAAGTGATTTATTGAACCTGAAATGGTTTGCGGTAGCTGTTTTAGCATATACAGTTCCCGCGTGTCAAAGGCAGGTGCAAAGTGGAACAGCGTTATGCACTTACGGCCACGATCTATTAGAATAAACCACAGACAAATGTTTAGACATCTCCACAACCTAAGAGGTCTGAAGAAACTCCTTTTAAAAACAGTCTTAAAAAGAAACAAAAGACAGAGCCTATGATATGATTTGGATTCTCTCTTTCTTTCTCTCTCTGCATGTAAAAATTAAATGAATAATTTTTAAAAAAGAAAAGAAGGTTCATCTGCCTCAGCCAAACACACACAGTCAGAGTGAACCTTACACAACTCAAGACAATTTTAACTTAAGGGACTGCTTACAGGGCTGCACGGTGGCGCAGCAGGTAGCGCTCCAGCCTCACAGCAAGAAGGTCGCCGGTTCGATTCCCTGTTCGGGCATGGTTGGCCTTTCTGTGTGGAGTTTGCATGTTCCCCCCGTGCACGCGTGGGTTCTCTCCGGGTACTCTGGTTTCCTCCCACAGACCAAAAACATGCCCATGTTAGGTTAATTGATTATTCTAAATTCCCCGCCGGTGTAAGTGTGTGCGTGAATGGTTGTTTGTCTCAATGTCAGCCCTGTGATTGACTGGCGACCAATCCAGGGTGTACCCCGCCTCCCGCCCAATGACAGCTGGGATAGGCTCCAGCCACCCGCGACCCTGAATAGCAAGATAGACGGTTAAGAAAATGGATGGATGGACTTATAACCATAAGTATGGTTGGTTGTTTCAACTAGAAAGAAAGTTGGAGGATTAATGAAATGAAATGCCCGGCAGTCCCCCGAGCCCCTCTCACAATTTCCGTGGTGATTGTCTAGTATAAGTTTATTGTCTCTAGTTCCTTTTACTGGACCTGTTGACCCCTGCCTCAAAAAGTCACCACACTCTGAGAGACCATGGCTGTGATCAAAGATCAGCTGTGCAAATCAGATTCATCAGATCAGAAGGACGGCTGACAGTGTGAGATTCTGACATCATTAATAATGGACGACTTCAGGAAGAGCTCCCTGCTGCTTCTGTGATGAACAAAAATACTATCTGTCCTATTTTGGGGAGCTGTCACATGGCCAGATAGTGCAGTCAAAATGCATTTTCCCTACATCTTCAGTAAAAAAAATAATAATAATTACCATCAGCTACAGATTAATTTTTTGTCATGTGCTTCTCAATGAATATTAGCATCCTAACACATCTTACCAAAAAGGTAAGCAAGCTAAATATTGCTACATCACTTTGCACATGCACGTCAGCTTCCTGATTGTTAGAATCTACCCAGTTCTTTGGACGATCACCTCCCAAGAATCACGTGAAGAAGAACAGTTCCTCAGTTCAGCATTTATTCAGGTCACAGATAAAGTTCTCAGAGTTGGTCTCTCCCCAAAGAGTGAGCCCCGATCTCTGGGGATATTGGACATTTACAACATTCATTGGCTACATCCATACAGAGGTTGAGTTACCTAAACTAAATTATTGGCCATCAACTATGACTGACACGGCTGTCTCAACCCACAGCTGGCGTCAGACTTTAGAGGTATGTACTATCAAAGTGTGTGAGTGTTGGTAGAGCATGTAACCAGGTGAAGGTTCTGACAGGTCACACACCAAAGCTGGAGCCACAGCTACCATATCATCCATGGGGATGATTACGATGTCTAACAGACTGTGTAACCCTAAACAAAATACCGAGCTATCTATCTACAACTCATATCAACCTTGTGAATAATTAAGATGTCTAACATGCAGCGTAAGACTAAATAGAATGCTCAGCTGAACTTGCAAGGTCTATCTAAGAGATTATAAATCAAGGAATAATATAACAATCCCTCTCTTGACATAATAAAAATTACGTCAACAAAAGATCAAAAAGTGATAATACATGGGCATGGGTTCAATACTTTCACCTTGTCATACATCTCTAAATCAATGCACCAAAAACAATATAGAAAACATAGCCCTAGCTTGATGCTAAAGTATACAGGAAATCACTTTGAGATGCTAGCTGTCAGTATACATTGAGAAAACTTTGGTTTTAACACAGAATTTCAACTTTCATCACAAAAATGCATCACAATAACTTTTTGTGAACAAAACTTAAAACTCAAAATTGTCAAAATACAAACAGGTAATTTTTTCCAAACAGGAAACACAGGCTCATGGCTGACTAAAGCATAACTACAGCAAGCTCAAGGTTTCAAACTACTCAAAGAAATGCCAGATGGCCTGCTTCAGTCAGTAACATAAAACAAAACAATACATCAACAGCACATGACGTGTGATTTTTATTTGTTTTCATTTATTAGTGTCTAGAGCAGTGATTCCCAACCTGTGGTCCGTGGCCCCCTGGTGGGCCGCGGAGATATTGCAAGTGGGCCGCCAAATCATTTTCAAAATAGTCTGAGTTTTAATGAAGGGTAATTATATAAAGATACAAATGTACAGAATAATGTTTAAATATTAAAACTTGGTTACATTTGTAAGGATATTCAACATGTTCAAACGTTTGTATATAAGAAAAGTCCTTGAAGAGGGCAAGTTAAAGCCCAACATGTAACATGACCCCAAATTTAACAAAACCCTGAAATTTGATTAAACAAATNCAGAATTTCAACTTTCATCACAAAAATGCATCACAATAACTTTTTATGAACAAAACTTAAAACTCAAAATTGTCAAAATACAAACAGGTAATTTTTTCCAAACAGGAAACACAGGCTCATGGCTGACTTCAGCATAACTGTGGCAAGCGCAAGGTTTCAAACTACTCAAAGCGATGCCACATGGCCTGCTTCAGTCAGTAACATACAACAAAACAATACATCAACAGCACATGGCGTGTGATTTTTATTTGTTTTCATTTATTAGTGTCTAGAGCAGTGATTCCCAACCTGTGGTCCGTGGCCCCCTGGTGGGCCGCGGAGATATTGCAAGTGGGCCGCCAAATCATTTTCAAAATAGTCTGAGTTTTAATGAAGGGTAATTATATAAAGATACAAATGTACAGAATAATGTTTAAATATTAAAACTTGGTTACATTTGTAAGGATATTCAACATGTTCAAACGTTTGTATATAAGAAAAGTCCTTGAAGAGGGCAAGTTAAAGCCCAACATGTAACATGACCCCAAGTTTAACAAAACCCTGAAATTTGATTAAACAAATATTGTATATCCCAAGACTATAATCACTGACCCATCATTTAACAAGTTGTTATATCGTGGGCAAATGACTATCACCTTCTGGGCTCAGCATCTGTTACATCATTGACCAGTTATCACATTTTGGGTTTTATTACATTTTTTTTCTTACATTTCGGGTCTTTGTTACAAATCAAGCGCCAACAAGGCGCTATACAGCCCCCATAATTATATGGTCAGAGGTGGGCCGCGAAAATTTTTTGAGACTTAAAAGTGGGGCCTGAATTGAAAAAGGTTGGGAACCACTGGTCTAGAGATATCTAAATCTATTCACCAATCTATATATATTAACTTACGAACTCAATGAAATTTTGTTGCCACAGAAAACTTGTCAAGCTACTTTTTTGTACATAGAAAATTCTCAGGAGGAATTGATAAGGGAATCGATAAAGACACTATTGTCTTATTGGATTGACAGTTTCAGATTAAAATACAACCTATGGTGCATTGAGTACAGCAAAATATTGACATGTTTGCATCAAGTCTCAGCAAAAATAAATCCATTGTCACAACATTCTTCAGCAAAAACAAACCAAATTGACTGATTGTGTAAGTTTTCAATAATTTCATTGCAATGGATTGTGTCTCTCATTTACAGCATTGTTTTATGGAATCTACAGTGGACTCTAACACCTGATTGATTACCTTCTCTTGAAAGTATGACCTATGAATATACCCTATTAACCATTAACCCCTCATGCAAGCAGCTAACCCTATTAACAGCAGCTTAGAGAGAAATGACACATCTGTAATCCTTTTCTGGAGCTTTGGTCATTTATTACTAAAAGAAAAACCTCTTTTAGGTTCTGTTGCACAAAGAACACAAGAGGTTCAATTCTCATATTAATGTAATAAAATGCCAGAGCTATGTATTAAAATGTCAAACCTATTAATGGTACTGCCAGTCTGCTGAGGTAAAATGTCAGATAGAAAACAAACACAGGCCGCAGACAAAATAAGGAGTTGAAGGGAGTGAATGCTTGGTTTTGCAGTCTTATCTCAAGATTCATTCAGTCGTATGCAAATGCCAGTATTGGGGGAAATAATAGAATTGTACATTTTTAGTGTGAAAATAGTTTTATTCTTCAAAAGGAAACCATAACGGTGGCGTTTTGTTGAGGGTTCACAAGTTGTCATAGGGAAAATTTGGTCAACTGAGTGAAGGTGTCATTATTTTTAACTTCCTCTCCAGTTAATAAAATGTACAATTATAGTCTCTTTAAAGTACAATTGCTTTATATCCAAGTTGTGATATATGACTCTATCTTTCTTTGCCCTTTCAGAAGCCCCCCTGAGAGGCCTCAATCACGCAGTAGGGGGTTGGTGACATAACCACTCCACCCTTCAACCTCCAAAGTCACCTCCTGCTGATTGGCTGGAAGGCTCGAGTGTGTTGGAGTACAATGTTAAGGAAAGAAGAAACAGATTCTAGAGAGGTCACCTTAATCATTGTCTCCCTCACTTCATTTTATCTTCAACTGTACTGATTAATCTCAGGGGGCAGCACAGACCATAAAGACTGAGGGGGGATTTTTGCAACATGTGCTTTTGACCCAAATTATTTCCATGCCAAACTCACTAAAAAATGCCAAATTTTGATTCATTAGTGTATCGCAGCATCTTACTAAGCTTTACTTGAAGCTGTTGTCCTGTGTGCACATATCACACGAGCTGTTGACTCTCAGAAACTTGTCCTCTGATCCTGGTCTATCAGTCCTTTTCCTCTCAATTTCTCCAGTTTCTGCTTTTTGATTGGAAGGAAACTACTCAGTGACACCTTGAATTTCTTTGGAGTTTCTTCACTGTGAAGACCTTTTTCTTAAAATATTATGAAGGTCTGCGTCTCTTTCATTATTGATTGCCTTTCCTTGACATTTTAATAGTATCACAGTACTTTTTTTTTGCTGGGAAAGAGGAGGCAATAAACTGGTCTAAAATTTTTAAAACAAGCAGCTTCAGCAGTCTGGTATTAAAATGACAAGAGATGAGGATGATAAATACATGGGTAAGTAACAGATAAATATTCAGGGTGAACAGTGAGGTAGCAGATTGTGTAAGTGAAGCAGCAGTGTGTGCATTACTCTGCGTTCAAGAGTCTGATGGCGCATGGATAAAAATTGTTTTTTAATCTGTTGGTCCTGTACAATTAAGTTTTAGATATTAAGCATTACTTACTTATTAGTGTGAGTATATTTTTCCAGACTGAAATTATCCAGGGAAATAAGGATTTTGGACAGTTTTGTAGAGGCAAGATAGTTGAGGTGGTTCTTGTGAGAAATTCTGTAGAGAAGGGATTCAACTTGGCATCCTGAGAGTTATGTGACAAATTCAAACACTTTTTTCCCTTATGGTCAGGTCTCTTTCTTTTTAAGCATTACATTATAACTGGGATGTGTGTTTTGAGTCTAAATTCAGAATAAGAATCAGAATCACTTTATTGTCCCGTGAAGGGAAATAAGCGTTGCAGCTGGAACACACAAAAAACAAGGTAGACATTGGCAATAAGACCCAGTTTAAAGTCTAAAATACAGAAATAACACAACAACACAATGCCTAGTCAGAGACACAATAAGAAACACCATGAATATAACACGGGCTGCATGTCACCACAAGAGCAGCGCCACCCAAAATCCAAAAATGGATATGTTGCCTGCAGGTGACATCGTACCACAGAGCAGTGTTTCCCAACCTTTTTGCGCAGTGATCTCATTTTGACATCACAAATTTCTGTGGACCCCGGAACCTTTTTTTTTCCTTTCTAAAATCAGTTTTGTTTCTGTTTTTATACTGTGTTGTAAATACATAGTAGCCAGAATTAGTGCACAAAGTGACCATTTTATTGTTCCCTGATCAGGATAAAGACTTTATTTGAAGGGAACTTTCAAATAAAAAATAACTTGATTTGTCCCCAAGGGACAATGAAAGGCACATAGAGCAGTTAACAATGTAGACAAAGACTGTATAAAGTAGGTTAAACCCCAGATTTCTAGCACTCAGACCAGTCAAAGTACATTTAAAACCTAGTTTACACTGTATAAAGTAGGTTAAAACCCAGATTTCTAGCACTCAGACCAGTCAAAGTACATTTAAAACCTAGTTTACACTGTATAAAGTAGGCTAAAACCCAGATTTCTGGCATGAAAACCAGTCAAAGTACATTTAAAACCTACTTTAGACTGAATAAGGTAGGTTAAAACCCAGATATCTAGCATTCAGACCAGTCAAAGTACATTTAAAACCTACTTTAGACTGATTAAAGTAGGTTAAAACCTGGATTTTGAGCATTCAGACTAGTCAAAGTATATTTAAAACCTACTTCAGACTGTATAAAGTAGGTTAAAATCCAGATTTCTGGCATGAAAACCAGTCAAAGTACATTTAAAACCTACTTTAGACTGAATAAGGTAGGTTAAAACCCAGATATCTAGCATTCAGACCAGTCAAAGTACATTTAAAACCTACTTTAGACTGATTAAAGTAGGTTAAAACCCAGATTTCGAGCATTCAGACTAGTCAAAGTATATTTAAAACCTACTTCAGACTGTATAAAGTAGGTTAAAATCCAGATTTCTGGCATGAAAACCAGTCAAAGTACATTTAAAACCTACTTTAGACTGAATAAGGTAGGTTAAAACCCAGATATCTAGCATTCAGACCAGTCAAAGTACATTTAAAACCTACTTTAGACTGATTAAAGTAGGTTAAAACCCAGATTTCGAGCATTCAGACTAGTCAAAGTATATTTAAAACCTACTTCAGACTGTATAAAGTAGGTTAAAACCCAGATTTCTAGCATTAAAACCAGTCAAAGTTGATTTAGAAACCTACTTTAGACTGTATAAAGTTGATTAAAACCTAGATTTCTAGCATTTAAACCAGTCAAAGTACATTTAAAACCTACTTTAGACTGAATAAAGTAGGTTAAAACCCAGATTTTGAGCATTATGACCAGTAAAAGTACATTTAAAACCTACTTTAGACTGTGTAAAGTAGGTTAAAACCCAGATTTCTAGCATTAAAACCAGTCAAAGTACATTTAGAAACCTACTTTAGACTGTATAAAGTAGGTTAAAACCCAGATTTCGAGCATTAAGACCAGTAAAAGTACATTTAAAACCTACTTTAGACTGAATAAAGTAGGTTAAAACCCAGATTTTGAGCATTAAGACCAGTAAAAGTACATTTAAAACCTACTTTAGACTGTGTAAAGTAGGTTAAAACCCAGATTTCTAGCATTAAAACCAGTCAAAGTTGATTTAGAAACCTACTTTAGACTGTATAAAGTAGGTTAAAACCCAGATTTCGAGCATTAAGACCAGTAAAAGTACATTTAAAACCTACTTTAGACTGTGTTTAGTAGGTTAAAACCCAGATTTCGAGCATTAAGACCAGTAAAAGTACATTTAAAACCTACTTTAAACTGTGTAAAGTAGGTTAAAACCCAGATTTCTAGCATTCAGACCAGTCAAAATTTATTTAAAACCTACTTTAGACTGTATAAAGTATGTTACACACACGTCCAGAGCAGACCCGACACAAGACAGACAGGGCACCGCACACAGTGAAAAAGGGAGTGAAAGGACACATAAGCCAGGCTGCATTTAATGATAAGCATGGTGCTGCCACACAGTGACACACACCTAAGACAATTCATATATTGGCCAAAGGAAGTTTAATTATCACTCTATGGGACTCACTTTAAAAGCCAAGTAAAGCAATACAGAAAGAAAAAGGGAGAAGGCAAAGGAGAACGAGGGACGCATGAAAAAGCGCTACTCTCTCCTCTTGATAGACCCAGCAAGGCTATTCATTACTCCCTGAACGCCAGCTAGTGTCAGTTATATTACTGCGAAGCCTTCCCTGACTGACGTCCACGAGTGGGGGGAGAAAAATGGCTGCAAAACACTGCTCAATGCCCTGTGAGAAAACAAGAGAGGGGCTGTGATGGATGGCTGTGTTTGACCCAGGCTGAGTGGAAGGCAGAGTTGGGTCTCTTCCAGATGAGACAGGAAGTCGGCCGAGCCCCTGCCCCTCTGCCCAGAGCAGCTCAGGCTTGTCAGGATGAGAGGCATCTCGCTAAGCTGCCTGCGTCAGTGCTTCTATCACTTGTGTCAAAACAGACGCTCTCCATATTCAACAGATAGCACTGGACCTCACATGAGGGGAATACAGAAGCACAGTTAGGCCATCAATTGAGTTTGTGACAGGCCTGATGTCAGCATGAGGGCACACACACACACACACACACACACTCCCCTGTAGCGTTGGACAAAACAATGTTATTGTAGCATCAGACAGCTTTGAAAGGATGTTATGCCCCATACAGCCTTACAGCAGAAAATACATAAAGGTAGTTTTAGCTCCTTGGCTGCAGTTCTCAGTAAAACCAGGATGCAGAACTAGATTCTGTGTTTNTGAGTGGAAGGCAGAGTTGGGTCTCTTCCAGATGAGACAGGAAGTCGGCCGAGCCCCTGCCCCTCTGCCCAGAGCAGCTCAGGCTTGTCAGGATGAGAGGCATCTCGCTAAGCTGCCTGCGTCAGTGCTTCTATCACTTGTGTCAAAACAGACGCTCTCCATATTCAACAGATAGCACTGGACCTCACATGAGGGGAATACAGAAGCACAGTTAGGCCATCAATTGAGTTTGTGACAGGCCTGATGTCAGCATGAGGGCAGTGTGTGTGTGTGTGTGTGTGTGAGGGGACATCGCAACCTGTTTTGTTACAATAACATCGTAGTCTGTCGAAACTTTCCTACAATACGGGGTATGTCGGAATGTCGTCTTTTATGTATTTCCATCAAAATCGAGGAACCGACGTCAAGAGTCATTTTGGTCCTACGTCTTGATCTAAGACACAAACGTTAGAGATTTGTGATAACTTCAGTGTTGCTCCTTATCAAGGTCTGTGCATATCATTCATTTCAGGGCTGGATTTTTTCAGATATTGTATTTATGTAAATACGATACATACTATGTGTTGTGTATTGTTTGTCTATACAAAATTGGTATCGGTACATGTTAACAATTTTATCCCTGTAAAGCCCGACCTATCAAAAATAGTCCGAAAATTACAATTTTTTGGAGCTGAGATGTTTATTAACCCTTTCAACAAAATCTGCAAAAATATATTGCTTTATCATTTCATTGATGATATAGTTCTTGTATCACATTTGACACACTGGGCAATTTGCATACTATTTTACCTATTTTGTTTATTTAAGTTTTTTTTGTGTTTGTTTGTTTTTTTGGAAAATACGCATTTATTTCATGCAGAAAACACTTTTTTAAAAAAAAGAAAAAGAAACTATTCTAATGTTTTTCTATTCTGAAAATACGTGGGTGGATGATTTCCTGAGCGCAGATATTTTGAAAAGGGCCAAAATACAACTTCAGCTGACTGTAGTGATATGACAATCCTCAAGGTGGTAGAATAGAATATGTTTATATATATATATTTATACATATAAAACAGTTTTTTAAGAATATATTTATCATTTTGATGCAATAGAGATCTTTAAAATTGTGTATCAAATATGTTACGTTTGGCTTTACATAGTTAAATACTATAAAATGCAACAAAAAAAGGGACTTTTTGCATTAAATGTCAGCGCCTGCTGCCAATCAAACTTAGAGAACTGTATCACTCTCACATGGGTTTTTTCCTCCAGTCTAAATTCTGGCTTCTTTTATAAGTCACTTTGGAAAAAATAATAGAATTGTCGATGTGTTTTGGTTGCATTACACAACTGTTAAACATAGTGTTTCATCACTTTTTCAAAACTCATTTCTGGTTTACATTGAAAGTTAATTTGCAGAATAAAACAATAAGGTTTTCCACATTTGACATGTTTTTCTCTATGTATCTACAATTAAATACAAGGTGTAAATGATTTGCAGACCATCTACTACTACTTTTTCTAACATTTCACGTTGTGTCACAACTAGGGATTTTTCATTCTAGTAGAAAAAGCTCAAAAAGTTCATCATAACATGGGTCCTGTCTCTGATCAGTCAAATAACCAATCAGTGTCAGCCAATCACTGCTCAGGGTTTTCGAGGGACAGCTTGTTTGTTTTACAAAGAGAGGTTGTATGACTTACTTGACATTGGCAAATGGTAAATCCATGGCATTCTGGTCAGCTCAGCCACTTTATGTACATGTTCCTCTGCCTTTAATCAGTTTTCATCCCTGGGCACCATCACGGGACACCCCAATGGTGAAATACCCATTTTTATTTTAAAATTCTTTATACCAGTTTGTTTGTTCGGTTCATGATAGTCTACACTTCTGTGTTATTTATGTGAACCACAGTGAATAAGTTCTGCTGCAGTACCAGGTATTTCATTTGAAACATTATGCAAACCTGTCTTTCATGTGAGGTGGACTGTAAAGGTGTGATTTTGACCTTTTCATTACTCCATCATCGTGCTGTACATACATGCTGGGGGCCCTCATACATGATGCCACGCACATTTCTGCCTCCTCTTTCCACCTCCACCCTCTGATTCAGTCTAGGAGAAAGAAAACTAATCTTGATTACTTGTTAGGTACAATGTTGTCCGGAGGGTTGGGGTTTAAGTGGGTTTTCATTTATCAGTCAGTGGAAAACTGAACTGATATAATTATACAAAATTGATTTTGTCACTTACAATAAATTGTAACACTTGACCATTTTCTTTTTGAAAAACGTTTATAACAAGTGGACAGTAAGTACATGTTGGTCAGTCACAGTCTTTTTATTACAATTTTTGTGGTCATCTACTGTTTTTTTAATTATTATTATTGTTATTATTATTATTATCCTTTGTTGAACTTTTCAAGACACAGCATCATACGTACAACTTGCATATCAATGACCAAAACACAAAACCTCCCATCAGTAAAATCCACTTCTTTAAGAAAAATAAAGTTCTTTCTTCCAAAATGCTATTTGTGAAGGGTGCTCAATGCATGGTACACTGATTTTAGACTGTTACTTTATTACTTGTCACCTAAATCTACCCAGTATTAGTACCTTGCAAAGTAAACATAATAAGTTACTCTATATTTTGTCCTTGATCATTTTGCAGATAGGAGGTTTTGCAGTCAATATGTACAATACATATAGTTCATGTATGTAGCTGTATACGGGCGGCCCGGGTTCGAATCCGACCTGTGGCCCATTTCCCGCATGTAACTCCCCACTCTCTCTCCCCTTTCCGACACTATCCACTGTCCTCCCCTGTCAAATAAAGGCACAAAGGCCAAAAAAATAACTTAAAAAAAAAAAAATATATATATATATATATATATTATTAAAATAAAAAAAGAAATGCAAACAAGCAAACGTTGAATGTTGAGGGGGTCTATGTAAAGATATCAAACATAAGCTGAAACTATTTTTTATTGTTTTCATGTTTTTTTAAGTATTGGGTGGAATTTATTTAATTTTTGAACTCATTCGTAAAACCATTTAAGTGTGGTCTTTTGCCTGAAAATTTACACCCATGAATATGGAATTTGGAAAATGAAGTAGTAAGATTTATCAGGAATGCACCGATGTTTTCATGTGCACCATTTTCCTTGAGCCCAAACAATACATTCTTCCATATAAATACAAAATGTTTGCATATTTTATCGTCAATGAAATCACAGTTTCTGCTAGAATTTCATTACAATAAAACAATGCCAAAATAAATGTACAACACTTTCAGGACATAGATTGCAGCTTCAAAATCAATCTCAAATCTATTTCTTATGTAAAGTTTTGATGGGTAAAACCTGTGGATGAGCTCAGGGGAAACTTGTTTGACTTTTTTGTCGATCAAATACTCACTAGATAATAGCCAAAACTTTGTTAAACCTGTTCCAGTAAGAGATGACAGAGCCATTCACAGTCGCTTCAGTATCCTGTTGAATTTGTGACGTACGCAACACTGACGTCACATGGTTGACGTTTGCGGAAGCGAGTCGTGGCTGTGGCTTGCTAACTAAAAAACCAAAACAGAGGCTATGTTTTCGAATTAAACCTTCAAGAAATCAAAAAATAATCAAGACATTACTGTAAAACTCTGCGGTGGAAGTACCAGTACATCTCTGTGTCTGTCAGACGACTTAGAAACAGCTAAACTCCGAATAAGATGGAGGTAAGTATCGATGAATTAGCTTTAGCTTATGCGAAACAACTTAGTATTTTCCGTTTATCGTCTTAAAGTAATCTTATAATGAAATGTCTTATATAAACTGCTCATATTTGGTTGTGAATTTGAAAAGTGGGTTGGTAACATCAGTTGCCCGTAGCAGGTTCACCTGTCTATGATGTCCTGTGTTTACTAAGCGACCTGCGTTCAATAATTCAATATCTAAATACTGAACATGAAGCTTTTTGTGACAAAATGACGATGCCATCAAGCTCTAATGCTGTTTTCCATTTATGAAACATACTGACAAAACACAGGCAGCCCTCTGATGAGGATGACACCTAAGTAGCATGTCGCTGTGGTTACATGTAGGCTGCTCAGTAGGGGAGAGTGGGGTAAACTGAGACATTTTACTCCTGCTGTCCTCTAGTCAAAGGAAAGTGATACAGAAGTAAAACAAAAACATTTACCTTTATTTCAGGATGTTTACTGTAAGTAGAGATGTTAAGAATGTATACATGACAAAAGGCAATAAAAAAAGATTGAAAATTGAAAGAAGTTGTCTTTTGGCTTAACTTGCCCCAGCTGAGGGGGGAATTGACCAGTTTACTTTTTCCACTTGAGTTTTGATTCTAAATAAGGCCTATTTTCATACTCAACAACTTAGTACTCCACATTCAGATAGGATAGGGTGACCATACCTCCTCTTTTGCCCGGACATGTCCTCTTTTAAGAGGCTGTCCGGCCTGTCCGGTCGGGGTTTATAAAATCCTTCAAATGTCTGGGTTTTCGATCTTGCCTAGGTTGAGCGCGTCACAGAACAGTGTATTTATCATTCACGTTGAATGGTTCCTTTAGAAACACGCTCTGAGAGGTGGAGTTTGAGCCGAACCCCGGAACATGTATTTATTCATTCATTCAAAAATCAGTACAGAGGCTCCACTCTCACTCACTCACTCAGGCTGACAGGCAGGTAGGCACACTGCGAGAGAACACTCCAACAGAAAGAAAATGCCGAAACGCAAATGTCATTTCACTGATGACATGCGAAAAAAGTTACCACTGTTTTAGTCCGGGTCGTGACAAATGTGAGGCAGAATGTACAGTCTGCAAAGCTGGAACTTATGTCTCTGTGGCTAATAATGGTTCCAACGATCTTTTTTTAGATAAACAATGTAATAGAGTTGGGAGTTAAGTTTGTTATCCTAACATTTTTTAACCTTCTCATAGAGATCCTGTCTATGCAAATAATGCCCAAACCTGTTAGTTTGGTTTGAACCTGAACATCCGTTACTTCAGCATTGTCCAAATCAGTTTCTCAGTGATAAGGAAAAGTTGGCAATGAGCAACAATCTCACTAATAAATCATCTACCATGTTGCATTTGTTGGATGGCAAAGGTGATGTAATTGTGAAGCTCAGGTTTAGAGAGACACTGTTCAAATATGAAGGACGGTCTCAGTAAATTATGCTTGAAACCACTTGACAGCCTAGATTAGCAATTAGAGCTAACCTTCATCTAAATGGTTCACATGGTTTAATATGCTAGCAAATAATCATCATGTATGAGATGCATCTTTAGACCTGGATAAGTTTGCTTTCACAAAAAAAGATGAAATGTAAAAAACAAAAATACAGACAAGAAAAAACTTTTTTTTGTCAAGAAAACATACAAAACATCATGACATGCTTCTCTCAATGACAGAGTTAGCAAAATGGAGAGTGCGTGCTGAATATATGGTCATGTGACAAAATTGCTTGGATATAGGGTCAGTGTACCCACTGGCTGATTTGACCCCACTCTCCCCTACTGAAGAAGTTAATCAAATAAACATGTAAAATACATGTCAGAATTAATCTCCCTTTCACTCTTGGGTTAATTTTCTGCAAACTGTTCTCTTACACTTACTCTCCTTTCTGTTTCTCTGACACAGGACCCTGGTGGCACTGGACCAGAGTCTGTTGCTCCATCACCAAGTTCAGCCAAGTCAAAGGTATTTCACACCATCAAACACTCTTTATGATTTACTCAGATTTGTAAATACTTATATGTCTTATGTGTCTTTTATTATCATCTCTTCTTTGTGCTCAGCTGGACACATTGTCCAAAGATGACCTCATCAAGTTTGCAAAGAAGCAGATGGCTGCAATGCAGAAGATGAAGAGCAAATGTGCAGGTAGATAGCTGTGCTGTAAATACTGATATGTAATACTGTGGGCCAGTGGTGTACACTGACATGAAATTAATTTTACTTATAGATTTGGAGAAAGAAGTGGAATCCCTCAAACAACAAACTAAAAACACCAGTTCAGATGATTCTACCCTGATTCAGGTTGGTGTTGGGGCTGAAATGTTGTCATGTTTTTACCATAAGTGTTCGCTTATTAACTATTAATCAATGAATCAGCCTTTCATTTTTATACATGATATGAATCATTTGGTTATGTGTAATAGGAGCTGACAGAGAGGATGGATTCCTTACTACTGGAAAAGGCAGAAACTCAGCAAAGTCTTGCACTGTCCCGTAAGGATCTGGAGAGAACTAAGCAGCAAGCAAAGGTGAAGCACAGCAGCAAAAAAATGAATATCTACTTCTGTAAAACTTGTTTCTAACACTTTCACTGACATTTGTTTTTGTAGGATGAACTAGCCGCCCTGAAAGAGGAGTTGGATCATGTTTTAGAGGATCACAAGAAAAAGATCAAGGTCCTCGAAAGTACTATTGAGGAATCAAACCAAAAACACCAAGAGGAAGTCATTTATTTCCAAAAATTACTTGAAGAGCGGGAAGAGATTGATCGTAACAGGGAAAGTGAAAGAGAGAGGGAACGCTTGGCTAAACATGCAGAAGAAAACGCTGAAGAAGTGCGTCGTCACTTGGAGGCTCAACTTGAAACCCTTCAAGCTGAACTGGAGGCAGTTCAGGAGAAAAAGTCCCAGGAGGTCGCTGAGGTGCAGGAGAGCCACCAAAGGGAGTTAACAAAAGCACAACAAGAGGTGGAGAACCTGAGGGAGGAGCTGGCTCAGAAGAGTCTGCAGCACGAGGAGGAAATGAGGGCTCTGGAGGAGGACTGTGAGATCGAGAGGGAGCGTCTCCTGCTGCTTCACGAGGAGCTGACAGAGCAGCTCGCTCTCAAAGGTAAATAAGTAGCAGACAGAAAGAAAAAATAGTCAAACCAGTTCCTTACTCTGTTACTGTTAAAGCTCCACACTTTTAACTGTGGGTAAATGTCATCATACTGGAGCAGAGATGTTTAGTATATTCATCCCATGGGCAGAAATAATGACAAAGATACTATTTTGGTAGATTGTGAATTATATGTGTTATAATAACCCTGTTGTTAGTTGAATTATTTTTTTTTGTAGTTTATTGTAAGGATTTTTCCCTGTATTGCGATTGCGATTTTTTGAAGTGATTATTTTTGGTTCCACATCTTGTGTGTGGATAAACAAACACAGGTAATAAATCACTCTTTTAAAAAGAGCACCATATTACAACCAGGAATGAATTTATGTTTTTTAAAAAAGAAGGGATATTTTGATTCACATAGCAAATTTGACATTAGTTAAATTAATTAGTTACCACATTGAAGAATGATTTTTGTTAAAAAAAAAAAAATCCACAAAAGAAACTCAGTTTGTATGAACAGGTACATCTCAAAAAATTAGAATATCATAATAAATATCATAATATAATAATAGAATATCATACTCAGTCACTCATTTTAGAAAGTCAAACAAAGATATTATGTAGACTCATTATGCAAAGAGTGAATTATTTCAGGCTTGTATTTCTCCAAAAGCGGATAATTATTACAGATAATGAAAACCCAAAATTTGGTGTCTCAGAAAATAAGGATGTTAAATAAGATCAATGATAAAAGGATATTTGAAACAGAAATGTCAGGCCTCTGAAAAGTTTGTTCATTTTTACACACCCAATACCATTTTTGTGACTTGTTACTGCTTTTTGTCCATTCTAGTCACTTGTAACTCATATTTTTTGCTGCTTATGGACCATTTTTTTTGCCACTTTCTGAGTATTTTACAAGTTTTCTCTGAATTTTCTTCCCTTTTCACAGATTTTGGCAGCTTTTGGACCATTTTTGCCATGTAACATGAGTCATGAATGTAAAAGATGTTTTTTTTTTTTATCACTAATTTTGGTATCGGCACACGCTGTATGGGGGTGAATTCTTTTTTTAACTCTGCGGTTTAGAAGATGTTAAGATTGCAAGCTTGCCCAATCAGAGTCGCAGCTCAGATCACATGACCGACGGGCCTCAATGGCTGTGAGTTTGGGCACTCGTCACCTGTCCCATTTCCAATAATGTTGCTTCAAAACTAAGCTTCAGAAACAAACTGATGACGTCCATCTACAGTCTCTGTTTTCCACATATAGTTTGATGTCTATTAAAAACTATTTTCTGTGAACTTTCCAGACAGTTATCTTCAGGACGTGCAAGAGGAAGATGAAGAGCCAGCTCGTGGCTCGGGGATCGCCAAAATGCTGGAGCTTTCCGGCTGCAGTCAGGGAGACTCAGGCCACGCTGATGGAGAGGAGACTGAGATCGGGAAACTGAAAGTAGCCATTGAAGAGCTTCAAGCCCAGAATACCATGTTTGAGGATGAGCTGACTTTACTTCGGAATGTGAAGGGTGAGCTGGAGGCAGAGCTGGAGAGAAGCAAAGAGGAGTTCCAGATGGAGAAAGAGGAGCTGGAGTTCAAAATAGATGAACTGCAGATGAGCCGGGACGGTGCGTCCCACGAACAGGCCGTCACTGTGAGCCCTGAGGGACAAGAAGACAGAGAAGTGGAAGGTTCTATTTCATCTAAATCTACAGAGTCAGAGATGGTAGCTGGGCACCGAAATCTCAAAACTCCCATGGAGCTCAGTGCTCAGTGTGAGGCCTTGATCATGGAGAGAGATTCCACTCTGGCTGAGTGTCAACACATGAGAGAAATACTGCAAAGCTTTGAGACTGAGCTGGGGAAGAAACCAGAAGAGCTTCTTCTACAGTATAAAACTATGAAGGAAGAGGAGGCAAACACTGTGAAAGAACTCCAAAGTAGAATAGAAGAGCTGACTGGGGAAAAGGGCGAGGTGTTAGAGAAGATGACAGTGGTTACAGAAGAGAGAAACTCTCTGCAGAAGAGCGTTCAAGACCTGAGGCTTCAGCTGGAGGAGGAGCAGAAACTTCAGTCCTCTGTTGAGGAGCAAACAGCTTTAACCTGCGAGCTTAAGCAGTCCGTCGTTCACCTGACCGCGAAGAACGAGGAGATCCTCTCCCAACTGCAGATGAAGGAAAACGTGACTCAAGATTTAAAAGAGATGGTGAACATGCTGAGTGAAGAGAAGAATGAAGTGCAATCTCAGCTTCAGCAAAGAGAAGAGGAAATGAAACATCTGAATGAGGAGAAAACAAAAGAGATCCAGAAACTTTTGGAGGAGAAAGAGAAGGAGGCACTTTTGTACAGAGAGGAGAAAGAGAAAGAGTTGACGTTCTTGAAAAATGTGAAGGACGAAGAAGTGCAGCATTTAAAAGAAGAAAGGGAAAAAGTAGAGCAGAGCATGAAGGAGGAAGTTGAAAGAAGGCAGGAGAAGATTTGTTCTTTGGAGGTGACTGTTAAAGACCTCTCCACTGAAAACACTGACCTCCAGAAGAAACTGGAAAAGGCTTCCTCTGGGCTTTCCAAGAATCAAGAAACAGTGGAACTTCTGGGCTCTAAGCTCGCAGCTCTGGAGGCTCAGCTCGAGCAGGAGATGTCTGAAAAGCACGACAGGGAGGTGAAGTCACTGGAAGATGAGACGGACCAGACCCACTCTGCTGTGAAAGCTTCAGAGGAAAAACAAGAAGCTGCGGAGCTCCGAGCACGTGTAGACGAGCTGGAGAAGGAGAGGAGCATGTTGAAGACTCGTCTCGAAGAGGCTCAAGGAGTGGCTTCAGCGGAGGAAGTACAAAAAGAACTCCAGGCTCGTATCACAGACCTGGAACAAGAGAGGAACATGTTGAGGAACAACCTGGAGGAGGTGCTGGACGACACCAAAGGGCTGCAGAAAGACCTGGAGGAAATGAAGACAGCCAATGAGAAGGTTTGCATCGAAAACCAGAAACTGTTGTCCCAGATCTCTCTGATGACTGAGGAGAGAGAAGAGAAAGAGGATGAGGGGAAGGACAGAGAGGTGGATGCTTTAGAGGAAGAGATGAGAGAGCTCAAAGAGCAGCTCACAGAGAAGGAGACACTCATCACTCAGCTAAAGAGCCAGGTGGAGTCCCTACAGGTGAGTGAACCTCCAAACATTTGAGATGTACTAAAGACAAAGTTAGTCCACAAGATAGGGCTGAATGATTTGCAAAAATAATCATATTGCAGTAATTTTTTCTTTATTGCAATTGCATTTTTTGTGTGATTATTTCTAGGTTCCCATCTTATATGTTTGAAAAAAAAAACACATTAAAGGGCATGAACAGTTACATTAATTATACCACAACAACAACCCACTACAACAACTACTGTGACTGCTTTTTGTCAATTTTATTCACTATTCACTGCTTTTTGGACCATTTTTTGATACCATCCAACTATTCAAAGTTCACTCACAAATTTCTTACCATTTTTTTTGTTGTATTTGTCCATTTTTTTGACATTTTTCACTCTTTTCTTGCCTTTTTTTTGGGCCTTTTTTTGCAACAAATTGACCATCTTAAAGGTTCATCCCATATTTTCTTGCCATTTGTTTGTTATGTTTGCCATTTTTTTGACATTTTTCACTCTTTTTTTGCCACTTTTGGGCAATTTTTTGCAACAAACTGTCCAAGTTTCCAAGTTTAATCCCAACTTTCCTGCCATTTTTGTTGACTTTGGCAATTATTGCCACTTTTCACTGATTTTCATCACTTTTTTTTCAACGTTTTTGCTACTGTCTGAATCTTTGAAAGTTTCCTCCAAAAATGTTCTTGTAGGTTTTTGGCCATTTTATTCACTTTTCACTCTTTTTTTGCCACTTTTTGTCCAATTTTTGCTGCTTTTTTGAGTATATCCAGGTTTTAACCAAATTTAGATGCCAATTTTGTTGCTTTGGGCAATTTTTACAACATCAAGCTAAGTTTTATTTCTGCTCTCTGCTGTTTTTTTGCCTCTTTTCACCACTTAGATAGTTTCTTTTGTAAAGGTTGATTTAAAACAGTTTATCTCTTTGGTTGAGCAGGGTTGAGTAACTCTGGTGTAGAGCAGAAAACATCTGCTGCATAAAATGTAGCTGATATTTTGACACATTTCAGGTTATAGAAATGTTGTACTGTCTGTCTGTGGTTAGAATATTGCAGCAGGACACACTGTGATTTGATCTAATTTGTCCTTACTGTCTTGATTTGTCTGTCATCTCTTGTAGGTGTCTGCTACTCAATCTGTCTCCGCTGATGAAAATGCAAGCTCTGAGTTCACCAAGAAAATTGGTATGAAAGTTACCCTAAAATAACCTTTGATCTATTTTCAATTATATTTTTATTTATGCTTTTGTAGTCAGTGATAATTATATGTGTTTAATTATACATTCAGTGTCACTCATATCCTGTGGTAACTGTTGCTCTCTGCAGCTCTCCTGCAGAAAGAGCACAAAGAAAAGGATGAGAAGATGAACAAAATCAAGGCGGTTGCAATCAAAGCCAAAAAGGAGCTTGACATCAGTAAGAAAGAGGTACAGTGAAGTATGACTGCTGAATAAACAGTATTCACCACTTTATCTGACATTTCACAATGGGAACAAATAGAATATGTACAGAATACATGACACAATCAAGAGGCAAAAAACAGGTAATAAGAAGTATGTTTGCTTTTCAAGACACCAGATACAGAGAGATATTTGACCCTGGATTTTTTTTTCCTTTCAGGCTGAAACTCTCAAGGAGGAAGTGGCATCACTGAAAACAGAGAGGGAGAAAGTGAGCAGCTCAATGAAGGACATCATCCATGGAGCTGAAGGCTACAAGGTGGAGAAAATGACAAGAATTTACCAGAATTTACTCTTCAATCTCTGTAACTTAATTTTCAATGACGTTGCCGTTTACTTCACTTAAAGGGACTGTGAGGACTTTCTAAGTGATCTTGAAAAAGTCTTAAATCTAGATATATGCCTGATCATAATCCATGATCTAGAAGTAGGTTATCAGCGCTGAAATAGATTATTTCTGCTTATCTTTAGCTTCCCATGGCTCAAACAGGGGCTAAGCTGTTTGTGATGATGTCATATCCAGCCCACATGGAACAGTCATACTGCAGTATTCAATCCTGAGAGTCTATCAATGTCAATAAAATGAGGAGCCAGGTTCTGGTTTCTCTGTTTGGTGAGGTTGGAGTTGGTAGATGAGCACTGGTAGGACATAATCAAGATTCAACTGAGTCTCAGAGCACCAAGCTGTGAGTTGTGCTAAATGTAGCCACATTTTCTCCAACAGTACATTGCAGCTGGATTATCTATAAATTTGGCAACCACCCAAGGCGTCTTAAAGAACCTTGTTTTCATCTTCCAATCAAACTCCTTCCACATGTTTGTATTAATACCCTTATGACATCCAATACACACTGTTCCCCACACTCTATTCGCAATTATAATATTTAACTCCAACTCCCATTTGTTTTTGATGTATAAAGTATTATCTGGTATATCCATTAAAAAAATTCTGTATGGGAAACATGTTTCTTGTTAAGTAGCTGATTATCTTTTACAGTTTTATTATAGAATTTTTCAATTTATGTGCTAAATGGTCTGCCTTATCAGAGACTGTTTTACTTGCAGTTCTCCATCTGGCACACATTATATGAGCGCAGTGCATTATGTGGATGCAGTAGTGTAGCGCGTGTGTATCAGTGTGTATAAAAGGCCTCTAAGTGGAATTTAAATGTATGTTTCCTCCAACATAAGGTGAACTGAAATGAAACTGACCTTTTTTATCCTTAAACATCTGCTTTTTTATATGCATTGCTAATATGCTGCTAATTAGGGAGCGGTAGCTTAGCTCCTTTAAAGTAGACTTTTAGTATGTGATGCTCCCACAGATTCCTACAAACAGCCCCTTGACTGTACTCTGCTTTATGACTGTGTCTCCATTAGAGGAGCCACTGTAGTGTTACTGATGACAGTTTGTCCCATGCTCACTGTAAACGCTGCTTATTTTAAAGATGCCCTGTGTTTACCTTTACCCAGCCTCCTGTAATGAATGAATAAATGTGTGTGTGGATGTGTTTGTGTGCAGAACCTGCAGATAGATTACGACAGTCAGACAGAGCAACTGGATAAAGAGAGAGAGAAGGCGGAGGCGGCAGAGAGACAGATTGCCGAGCTGACCAAACGACTCAGCAGTGCTGTCACACAGGTAACACAGCTACACACTCACACCACGACACTAACAAACACACAAACTGCTCTCACCCTCCAGTGAATCAAAGCTGTGTCAATTTGTCAAGCAATACATCTCAACAGTGCTTTTCACATAACTCAGTTTAGTCTGATTTACAGTGAGTCATTCGAGTCGGTAACGCCTCACCCAGCTTTGCCTGACAGAGCAGGACCCACAAATAGCCTATCAGATGTGTCTGAGTGAGCAAGGGAGAAATTTTCTTTATATATACTGCTCTCTCAAGCTCATAACTGTTTCTCTCCAATGAGAGAACAACGAGCTGGTAAATGGAGCGGAGGGGAACTTCCATCTGCTGTGTGTTTGTGCTACACTATTTCTCAACACCCGGGTTTATTCTTGTGTGCCTTCATGGGTCTCAGGGGGGTGGACGACTGGAGCTAGTCTGGTATCTCGGAGTATGTCTGGCCACTTCTTTTTTCCACTCCCTGTTTCAGTGTTTGGCTGACAGATGATGGGAGGGGAGGGGTGGGGTGCTGCTGCTGTTGCTGCTGCTGCTGCTGGTTCACTAATCCTTGTAGAGAAAGTCCTCAGAGTCTGCAGCTGTCAGTTTTGCATGAATGATTTTTAAATGTGTCAAATGGTTTCTTGAAGTCTGGTGTGTTCGCCTATGTTTTCAGGTGAAATATAGGATAATTAAAACAAGTCTCTCTGGGAGAATTCCTTTTTTAGTGGAAGTCTTTTTTGAGGAAATTCAAAAGATGGAACTCCAGTCTTACAAAACAGCTCACCATAGCAGTAAATCTCACCTGAACTGACAGACTTATCAAAATGAGAGGGTAGAAAACATGCTTTTGTATAGATGCTATCAGTTAACACTTGTTTTATTGGAGACAATCTTTATCTTGAGTTGCTGTTGCCTTTGGCCACTTTCTAAGGGACGCCTTGTCTGTACTGGATTGAACCCCCTCTTGCCTTAAGACTGTGATTCCCAACCAGTGGGCTGCGGCCTCCTGGTGGGCCGTGTAAGTATTGCAAGTGGGTCGCCAAATTATTTCCATAATAGCCTGATTTCACTGGAGTTTAATTATGTAAAGATAGAAGATACAAATAAGTAAAGATACAAATATATGGAGTAATGTTTGAAATGTTAAAACTCATTAAGGAAATTAAAAATGTTCAGATATTCATATATAAAAATGCCCACTAAGAAGGCATGTTAGTGGCCAAGAGGTAACATGACCCGACTTAAACTTAACAACAACCAAATATGCAATAAAAATAATAATAATAATAATAATACCCCAGGATAAGGCTGAATGATATGGACAAAATTTCATATCTCAATGTTAATGTCATATATCTCAATATCAATATGATACAATATGAGTCTGGGATTAGAGAAAAGTAAGCATTTTCAGAAAAATAAAAGCATCATAATATAACAGGATGTGTAGAGTAGTGTTAATTGATAAGAGCTCACTGTCAGTCATCAACACAAACAGAAAGTCACCAATAATCATGTGACTGTCTGAGCTTTACATGGAGGGTGAGCTGGAAAAATCTACATTATTGATATATATTTCAGCCCTAATGCAAGATGGATCCATGCCTTTAATGTTGATTTAATGTTAATCTGAATGTCTGAGCAGAAATCAAGATCCATCAGGTCAGGAAAGGTTTTCCCAAATTTCTATTGATCAATTTTGCTTAGCCTGTGTGGATGTAGCATTAGTTTCCTGTACATAACTGACAGGATTGGAACCCAGTGTGTGGTTTTCTGCTGCTGTAGCCCGTCTGCTTTAAGGTTCAATGTGTTGTCAATTCAGAGATTGTTTCCTGCAGACCTTGGTTATAACAAGTGGGTATTCGAGTCACTGTTGCCTCTCTATAATCTTAAACCAGAGTGATCATTCTGTCTGACCTCTGACATCAACAAGACTTTGAGGCTCAGAGAGTTGCTGCTCACAGGATGCTTTTCAGACCATTCTCTGTCAGTCCTACAAATGATTGTGCAGCACAATCCCAGTAGATAAGCTTATACCAGGCCAGACCAAAAACCATACCAAATCCACATAAATCATCTTGGTTCTCCAGTTCTTATGCTCAGTTTGAACTTCAGCAGGTCGTCTTTACCTTGTTTGAATGCATTATATTGCTGTCATGTGATTGGCTGATAAGATATTTGCCTCAGCAGTTGAAGTGGTGTACCTAAGTGGCAGATGAGTGTATATATTTAATGGATTAATAACATGAGTTTTTTTGCCTTTACAGAATGAGACAATAAGCAGTGAGAAGGAGGACCTACTGGCCAGTTTCGAGACAACAAGAAGCTCCATCAGGCAGCTTGAAGCCCAGAACCAGGAGCTGCAGAGACAGTCTGAGCGTCAGGAGAAAGACCTACTTGCTGAGAGAGCTATGAAAGAGCAGAAGATCAAGGTAAAAATAACTGGTTTGTCTTATGATAATTGGCTGTGTCTGTTTCTGAGGTAGATAAAGAAAATAAAGAAATAAACAGGAAAATATACATACTCTTTTCCCCCGTGGATTTGTTTGCTTGCTTCACTAGGACTTGTCATCTGCCACAAAGGAAGTAGAAGAGCTGACAGCCCAGCTACGCAAGCAGCAGCAGCAGTCTCAGCAGACTGCCCAGGAGCTGGAACAGCTACGCAAGGTACACACACACACACACACACACACACACACACACACACACACACACACACACACAAACACAGCCTCTCAGACGCTAGTGTCTCTGAGGGCCTGTCCAGTCAACCCACTGGATTGGTGATGGCCAGCCTGCAGCTACAGCACCTCTCTGATAGAAAGAAAGCAGCTTTTGCCCACAGGGCAGGAGCTGCTGTTACTTTTCCATTAGTGGAAGGTTTCATGGTACAGCACTGAACATGGAAACTGCCAAGGGGTAGGACTTTGTCATTTGTCCACTTATTGAGACAGGCCTACAAAGCACAGCCTTTTAGAGTAACAAACGGATCGTGAGAGAATACAGAATAAAAGATAATGGAACATTGGGTTTGCTCTTTTGAGCAGAAATCGCATGTAGCTTGTTATGTAAGTGCAGATTTATGGTATAAGGACACTTGCAACATTACGAGAGGTGTACACAAGTTAAGCACTATTATTATTAGATAAAGATTAGATTCAGTATCAGTGAATGGAGGCTGTTGTTGTAGTCATATATGGTTAAAGGTGAAGTATGCAGAAATTTTCGAAAGGTTTCGCTTCGCTGTTTACAAACAGCATCCAAACTCGTCTCCTCCTCCGTGGCTCAGCGTCAGCTGCTGCGCATGCTCACTGCCCACGACCATAGCTAATAGCATGGCCAACAGTCGTAGCTTCGTAAACACACCATAGATGGTAAAAAACAGCCCTGCCAGCACCTGCAGCATCATGTGAGAGAAACTCAAGAGCTGTACACCTGACTTCCTGCAGGTAAATGAGATACGCTCTCAAAACAAGATCATTCTTCCTCTGTTATGGCTGCTATCGTAGCCGCTTGGGATAGCTTCTCCCACTCGCTATCAGCAACACACAGAGTCACATGCACACGAGGTGCTCTGTAGCGTTTCTCTAAGTGGACAGCCCAGAAAAGCTCCTGCTGGCTTTTCCACTTCTGAAGACTATGACCCTGATCAGGGGTTAGCCATGAAATGAATTCTAGTCTTTATTTTAGGATTTACAGGAATGAAAAACCTCATATGGTGTTCAAAAAAAGAAAGAAAGATATGCAATACACAGTTTGATTTAAAAAAAATCTCTCATTGGGAATCATTTGATTGTACTTGTTTTGAAATAACTTGACATTCATTTGTTGTCATTACATGTTGATCTTCTCCCAGGAGGCGCAGCAGAGCTCTCTGATGGATATGGAGATGGCAGACTATGAACGGCTGGTGAAAGAACTCAACGCCAAACTGGTCCATAATGATGAATATGCTGAAGAGTTAAAGGCCCAGATAAACACACTGACCCAGAAGGAAAACTCTCTGAAAGAGGAAATTGGTATGTGTTGGATGTTTGGATACAAAGCTGTTTTCAGTGCAAATGTTAAGCCATTTTACACTTCTCTCCTGTCAGCCAGGATTGGGTTATGATTCCCCAGAGTATTTAATACAGCCTCTTAAAGGGGTGGGGGGCATATTACATGTTCTGCTTTTTTTTTTCTTATATGTCTGTGTTTCCTTTTCTGTGTTTCCAGAGTCATTGAAGTCCCAGCTGGACCAGGGGGAGGAGAAGACCTCCAAGATGAAACAGCTGCTGGTGAAGACCAAAAAGGACTTAGCTGATGCCAAGAAACAGGTCTGCTCCGTGTCTGCTCCGTGTCTGCTCTGTGTCTGCTCTGTGGCTACTCTGTGTGCCTGTGTGCGTCAGTGAATGTGTCCTAAAGAATATCCATAAATTATTTGTACTGTGTAATATTGGTACCTGTTGAATGTAAATAGTTTTATGTGGCCTGCAGATGTCTGGAAGAGTTAATCATGTCTTGTGATGATTTACTGTATGGACAATGCATTCAACTCTTCACCTTTGTGTGTGAATTCTGTGTGTGTGTCCATGCAGGAAAGCTCTCTCATGATGCAGCAAGCTTCTCTCAAAGGAGAACTGGAGGCTCACCAACAGAAGTTAGAGAGCTCAAAGGTAAGACACAAACAATAACACAGACACTTCACAGAACAACCTGTTCAATTTACCGTAGTTGATAACCAGGGTTATACAAAACAACACCTCACAGTCCATTCAGGCCTCACATCATAATGTGTCTCTTTGTGTGTTCAGATTGAGGTGTGTGAGCTGACAGCTGAGCGCCACCGACTGCAGGAGCAACTTCGGTCGACACTGGAACAGCAGCAGAGAACAAGCAGCTCCCTGCAGCACAGGATCACCAACCTGCAGCAGGAGAGGGACACTGCAAAGGTAAACACACACACACACACACACACACACACACACACACACACACACACACACACACGCAAATACATCAAAACTCAATTTTTCAATTTCCAACAATTTCTTCTGTCCTTTGAAAATTTCTGGTCAATTACCTTCAAGCAGATGTTTTTCCTGGTTGTACATGGTTATTGAGTTAATCAAGTGTTCATTTCTGCTGCTGTATGAGACAGGAATAGAACTTTTGTCTGTAGAGACTGTGCCTCAGTGTTCTTCTGAAGTTAGATGGAAGCATGATGAAAATGTTTCCCAACTTTAATAAAGCCTTAAATAAGGATGAGTCCTGACTTTTCAATATCCAAATGGTCATTGATTTGTACATCAAAATAGCCAAATAGCTCATGAAACTAACATTTTGTCATCTCTTATTGAATTATATTGTTCATTATTTTACCCAGATCTAATTATAGTGCAGTAAAACTTGTAAATGGTAGTCTAACTGAATGCTGTTTGCCAACTGCCAAATTATAGCAAAAGAATACAAAATCTTTGATGCCAGCCACTATAAAAATAACAGTTTTTCTGTAAGATTAGAGACAGAGACATTTGTTAGCATTTTGTAAACAAATAAGTGTATCTGAGGCTGCTATGCTCAAAGCATGATGGGTGTGACTGTTTGATTGATAATCAACACGACCCAGTGAGTAGTATTTTTGCTTGAATTGTCAATTATTACTGCAAAAAAAATGCAGTACACTTATATTTCTTTAAATAAAAAAATAGATTCTTTTTTCTTTGACTATAAAAAATCTGCAGTTAGTTGGTACATTTGTCCAACATATTCCACTCCACACACAGGATATATGTAGGAAATGCTTTGTCTTTAAGAGTGACGGCATTTCTGTCAATATCTGTTCTGAGACTTCAACTTCATGGCCACTCAGGAGGCTGAGACATTACTTGAGCAAGTTTGGTGAGTTTTTGCGAGCAGTGGGCTGGAAAAGAACAATGATAGATAATGGGAGACAATGTTTGTTATTTAATTAACTGTTAAAATAGAAATAGTTAAGATAATGACCAGTTACATATCAAAGTTTTTCACCCAGTTGATCTCTGCTGTTTTTAGCTGGGTAAATTAAAACCATAAACAAGTCAACTTCAGTTTTCTTCTTTGATTCTGTAACAGAAACTGTGGCTGCTCATTTTCCCATTAGCCACTCCACCTGGGTGGGTTTCATTTGTGGTTTAAAAATGCTGTTGTTATTTGTTTTGAATATTCTTTTTCTCTCTTTGCCTTGTTTCCAGGCTGAGCTGATGGCAACAGCAGGGGAGTTTGAGAGTTACAAGGTTCGAGTCCATAATGTGCTCAAACAGCAGAAGAGCAAATCAACTGCTTCAAGTGACGGAGACTCTGGGAAATTAGAGAGGTAAAGACAACACCTGCAGAAAAGATGTGCATGTGGCAGTTAGGAAAATAAAGGGACATTGCAAATTCATGTTGGCGCTTGAGGGATGTCAACTACAGTGAACAATGTCGACACATTGATTTGAGTCTACAGCACATTGGGCACTCAACAAATACTGAATTTAAAAAACTAATGTAATGCTACCCAACATTTTGAAATTACAAAGACAAATAATTACTGTACAGCTACTGTGCAGTATGGTCTGTCAACTGTGTGAACAGAAGGCGGTGAAAAGACAACACATCAACGCTAGAAGGAATTTGACACTAATTAGTAGTTCTGCATCGGTTAAACCTGCAGGTGATGTGTAAATATACTGAATCATGGT
>RPOG01001747.1:0-128538 GCA_008086565.1 Thalassoma bifasciatum
GTCGCTCAGAGTTTTTCCTCCCCGGGCCCCTGCAGAGGAAGGAGGAGGTCATGCAGGGTTGAGCGCTTAATCCTGCACATTCCTTCATGGTGTTGGTGTTTTGTTGAGCTTCAGCACACAGAAGGACTCACGCTGATCATTATTATGTCACATCTGTCAGTCAGTGAGCAGTGTTTGTAGTTTTGTGGAGGATCTACAGGCACGTGTATCAGGCTGCAACGAAACCTTCGTCCACATTCAGTCACAGCATCAAAAAGAAACGTACCTTAAAGATACAACTTAAACATTTATCACAAGTCAAATTAACCCTGTGGTGCATATTGGTCACTACAGTGGACACCTATTTAAAAGTTATTTACTCCTAAATTCAATGGTTCATGAGGTGGAAATTCATATTAGCCTGTCAGGTCATTTTAATTTTTTCTAGGGCCTGAAAAATGTTTTCAATTTTTTTTCCAAACACATTTAAACTTTTAAAAAAGTTACAGACAAACATTTGAGGGTGAAAAAGCTTATAAACTATGTCTCAAACAAGCCAAAAGTACGTCCACTGGACCAACCTCCTGTGAGAAGAAGACGTTTCGCCTCTCATCCAAGAAGCTGAACTGAACTGATGAAGCTTCTTGGATGAGAGGCGAAATGTCTTCTACTCACTCAAGGTTGGTCCAGTTGACATACTTTTGGCTTGTTTGAGACTCATTATGACCTGGATGACTGAGAATATTCACAGATTTAGCTTAGAAACTATGAATTGTACAGTGTTAAAATGGATGAAAGAGAGTTAAAATGTTTCGCAAAGCATTAAAAAAATTATTCATGAAATTACCAAAAAGAAAAAAAAAGAAGAGGAAGAAGTCAAACAATAAAAAGTCATATTTACATAGTTTTACACAGTTACAATTCATGCATCAGAGGGTTAAAATCACGGGAGCTTTAACAGTCGTGTTTGGGGAAATATGAGTTTAATCCTCATGTGGTTGTGTTTCGTGAACGTTGTTGAGGTATTGTCAGGTATTGTACAAAAGGCTTTAAGTTAGGACATAGGTGTAAAAGGTCTCACCTGTGTACAGCAGCTCCACAGACAGAGGAAATGGCAGCGTAGATTCCTGTTCCAAACACAGACACTCTCCACTGGGTACAGTCAGGAGGACACAAAACCACCAGGCCGTCCTCCACCAGGTCAGCTCCACGGGTCACACAGGTCACCGGGTACGGCACTGATCAATGACAAGTGACAAAATCAAGACGAACCCTTTAACTGCCTCCTTGACCAAATGGTTTAACACATTTTCAGTTACTATATTTCAATAAGAGGAGTCACTACCTTCACTCAAACTGATTTAACCATCTCTACCACTTGATAGAAGTATGCGATGGATCATGAGCCTCTTTTTTTTGTTGCACTACCACTGTCAAGTTGTTGAGATGACATAATGGCACACAAATGTCCCTTTGTTTCGCACTATGTTCTTTTAGCTTTTTCATGCAAAATGACTGTTTTGCACAATAGCATCCAATCACAAGTAAAAATTGAGCGAGAATTATTATTAATCACCATTTGGCCAAGATGAAAAATGTACAAATGCAGTTTTTCCTTGTTTCATGCAATATTTCCCTTGGTTGAAATAACATTGCTCAATATTTTGTGGCATAGTTACAGAAATCAAAAATTTTCAATGCCCTGGATATTTATGAGAAATTAATTTCTGTCTTATGTGACTTTTGGCTACTATGTGTGGATTTGTTTGAAATTTCATATAATAACCACGAAGTGACACTTAAGCCATTGGGTAAGGTCAATATATTTAAAAAATGTGGTCATTACTCACCCATTGCAATAGGAAATGCAAAAAAAAAATCCTTTTTTTCTTGGTAAGGTAGTTTAAGGGTCAATAATGGATGATGGTGACTCATTTGGGACAAAAATAGGTTCAAAAATGTTTAAAGGTAACCATATTTTTGTGGCAGATGACCTAGCAGTGCAAATCGGGCCCTCATATGCATGTCATATGTAGACACACATTTCTGCCTCTTAGACCCATGAAACTTTGTTTTTTAAAACCTAAACGAGCTAGCCACATTAAGAAACACTTCCTCATCTTTTGCCAATATCACGACTTTACACCCATTTCTACGGTGGCCGGGAAGGGCAAAACAAAATTACAAATTGTGAAACACTCTTACAATGGTTAAGACAAATTTACATTTTAGAAAACAATTTTACATCCACTAAACAAAATTAAATGCCATAACACATTTACAAGTCCTGAAACAAATTTACCTTTCGGAAAACAAATTAACAAGACGTGAAACACTTAATGTTTGCGACTTTGTTTAAATGTTCACCGCTTTGTGAAAATGTTCGAGTTCGTAATTGGCCTTTCCCTTACATGGTTGAGGGCCCTACTTGGCCTACACTATTGCCCCTCACCGTTTATCCGGTTAAGTGTTTGTTGGAGGTCATCCAAGATGGACAGCGATCAGGTGAAGTTTTGTCCGTTCTGTGGACAGCATATAATGCGCTTAACGCGGTTTTGTTTTTCGTGTGGTCGGTCTTTGGAGTTTTTAAATACCCTGGACGCCGTCCATCTTGGGTGACTGCCGCTCCCCGTTATCACCTCCGGTTCATCCCGGGAGTTGGTACATTCCCTTTCCGGTTAATGCTTGAGCTTGTAAAAGTGTTTCGCCACTTGTAAATTTTTTTTCAGCGTTTGTAAAAGTGTTTCACGTCTTGTTAATTTGTTTTCCGAAAGGTAAATTTGTTTCAGAACTTGTAAATGTGTTATGGTAATTTAATTTTTGTTTAGTGAATGTAATTTTTTCTTAAATGTAAATTTGTCTCAACCATTGTAAGAGTGTTTCACAATTTGTAATTTTGTTCTGCCCTTCCCGGCCACCGTACATTTCAGAGGGGAAAAAAGTGTAATTATGAACATTAACACTTATAACTAAAAACTAGTGGCTATCTAATTACACTAATAACCCAACTTCCTGTTCAAAGACCAAATTTAGTTTTCATACTTGTTAGGTCTTACTGATCCTAAATCGCAAGGAGAAGAAAAAATGCACACCAGACAAAAGCTTGGGTCTTAAGAGATTAAACTGATAAAGGTATCAGACCAAATAAACGATTACAAAAGGGTAACTTAAAAAACTTTGAAGCGTCCACTGCAGCATTAACCTCTAAGTGTTAAGTACTTTGGGAAAAAAACTCATAAATTTGTCTGAGGTCACATGTTACTTTGAATAAAGTTTTCACTCAGTAAAACAACAGTTATACTTCAGTAATGTATTAATGATCAAAAAGACCTATCATCTAACTTTTTAGGAATGAACTCAATACACAGAGGTGGACCGGATTCACAGCTGAGAAGAGAAGAGGTTCAGTGTTACATAATAAAATCCCGAGAGAGCTGGTCATATATCAGAATACAGTCAGAATAAAAAGTCTTCTCTTTGAAAGACTGACTCAGGATAAAGGAAGCTTTCATCTGTTTCATCTATTAGAGGAACTGAAATTTAAAATTCAGATACTTTTATGATGTGGGCTCAAAATAAACAGAGAGAAGAGTTCTGAGGATGGACAAAAAAGTCATACGGGGAAGTCTAAAGTTACCTCCAGAGACACTGCAGCGGTGTCTGAAAAGCACACGCTCATTTATCAAAGTGAGGACAGGAAGAAGAGAAGGCAAGAGCTTTTCCACTGGCACACCATAAAAGTCACATTTAAAGATGAAATACAAGGAGAATTCTCAATTATTATCCCAGTTAGAACGGGTTTGTGTTTATATGGTGTAAAATATGTCATCACTTTTTAGTACTTTTCAAATCTAATGAGTCTAAGAGTGTTTGGATTGGAAGGGACAAACCAAATGAATCATTTTATCTGGAAAAAGTCTAAACTCTGCTCAGATTGGATTAAAGTCTTTTCATTTTTTACGGATACACTTTTGTTAAGCATCATTACAACTTTTACAATTTTTATCTTATAAGGAAATTGTTTGACTTAAGTGTGTTTAAATTCTTGTAAAAGAAATGGATTCATGTCTTGACCTGATCAAGGAAACAGAGAAATAGCATTTAGAATTAACTAACTCTGATGCTGATAATCTTACTGTAAATCATGGATTGTGAACAGGCAAAAATATAGATGTGAAACTATTTAGAGATCACTAATAAAGTCTTCAAAGGGCCTTGAAGTTTCATTTGGATATATAGGAATGTATCAATCACTCCCTCACCCTGAATCCTCCATTATACTCTCTGATTAAAAAAGGAAGAAGAGAGTAAACATCACAAACGTACCATTGGACTCTGAGCCAAGAGCTGAGGAGATCAGAAAGAAGAGACCTGCAAAAGAGGAGAGATCTCATTAACATGACAACAAACACAACAGAAGAAGACAGAAAAGGCAAACAGGAAAATAAACAGAAGAGGACAGTTAATAAACCAGCAAATATGCTGTAACAGATTAGAGAGGATTATGATTGAGTGGTACATACCTGTGACAGGCAGCAGGTGAGACAGCTGAGTCATATCTGCACCTGTAAAGTGAACATAACTCAGATTAAAAAGTCAGTTTGATGTTGAAGACAACTATGTGCAGCCATTGACTGACTGTTGGTTCACCAGTTAGTGAAGCAATAAGAGAGCAGTTAATCAGTTAATACCATTAGGTCGATAAAACTGAATGTGTAGACTGATTTTATAACAAAGTGATAAGTAAACACTGAGAAAACAATAAACCAGTCGGCTAAAAACCAATTTAATTGTAACTTATCAAGCAAACTAAACAAACAAACAGCTACTTGGTTGATCAGACTCAAACTAACCAGCTAGTTGCCAGCTATTACAGTACAAGGTAGAACCAGCACCAATACCAAACGAAAACAAAGCAATAAAATGTAACCTTGCCAACTAACATCAGAAATAATTGGTAAACTAGACAGTTAATGAGTTAAAAGGCAAAGTGAGATGTAAACTGACTTCAATCACTGAGATAAAAAAATTGAAGCACAGTCAAGTTTGGTGACCAAAACCCAGCCAATAAACCAGCAATGAAACTAGTTCACAAACATTATCATTAATATTCATTTAACAAGAAAACAAATTAATGTATGATGGTGTTATCAGTCAGAAAAGTAGGGGCATAACAGCGATTTCCAGAATGAAAAATTCACTTCAATTACAATTTTCATGTCAATTGGTTCCATCAAAATGTATTAAGATAGTTGAAAGCAATTATCTTCAATTCAATTTTGTTGACCCTAAAATTATTGCTTTCGACCAACCTAATACATTTAGATGGAACCAAATGACATAATACATTTAATTAAAGTCAGTGTTTCTATTTTTTGAGTGTTGGCAAAAGAGAGATACGTACAAAGTAAAAGAGTCACTCTTGTTGTCAGCAAACTACTTTTAGCAAAATCTTTCTGTAAACCAGACATCAAAGGATTAAAGAAGCTGGTCTGTTTTCTGGTAAAGTAACTCAGAAACCTTTGTCTAATAGTTAACTTGGTAAACCAGTGAATAACAAGCATCAAAAATTTGAAAACAGCTGGTAAATTGACAGCAAAACAACTCACTAAGGCCAAAAACCAACAAGTCGGTCACTTAACTATGGTACCAGTCAGTAAGCAGATAATAAGTTAACATGCAAAAAGTGAGCTGAGTGGTTTTTCCCAACAAGTTAATTGGGTCAACCAGCAAGCTGTTGTTCAAAAGTTAGAAGAAAGCCCAATAATAGAATTACTAAATGACTCTAAATGTGTGGAAAAGAGTTAACTAACCAATTATTTTTCACAAACTGCAGCTTGAAAAGGTAACAAATGTTAAATGATGCAATAAACTTATCTCAGCTAATTAGTTGAAGGCTGACAACTACTTAACTCAGAACAAAAATTGAGGCAGTTTGTGTTTGGTAGATTATTTCTCTGCTGTATTAAAGTTTCTTGGTAATAAATTTTACAACAAGCTGTTCGGCATTGGCAGAGATTTGGCAAATATCTCATGGGCCCAACCCAAAATCCACTCAATTATCTGCTAATCCCACAAAATGCATGTATCTTGCATATGTGGCAACATTAAAAAGAGGAATAGGCTTTCCAGGGGTATGAGACTTTTTGCCAAGAAGCATTGTTACAACAAACAAAATGATAAACCAATCACAAGTTGCCACACTTTTTGTGCAAAACTTGATTAGGCATTAACTAAATCAGTCAAAGTGTAGTCAGCCAAAAAATACATAAATAAAGATAAGTTGTTTGAAAACTAATGACTAAAGAAAATGAATCAAAAAGTGTGAATAGATTTTCTTTGCGTGGTTTTCATCCAGTTACTCATGAAAAAGTGTCTGATCTGTGAGAATCTGTGCAAAGCAAGCAGCAAAACGAGTGGCCTTACTGACTGTTCCTCCAGCAGACGTCTGTCAGAAAGTTCAGAGTTTATTCCCTGGAAGCAGCAGGCGGTAGGCTGAGGATGCTGAGCCAGTGTCGATCGCCCAGTGAGAGAGAGTCAGCCCTTTAAATAAGCTCTCGGACACACACACAAACACACACCTTACAGTCGTGACATCAGAGGAGGGGGGAGGGGTTTCCCTGACAGGTCAACCTGACAGAGAGAAAAAGAAAGAAGAACCAAGAATGATAAAAAACTCCACAGACAAGTTATCCCGATCATTTATACCAACTTTTTATTTTGGAAACTGCTCATCATTGTTCAGTTTTATATAAAACTATACCGGGGCAGTTTAATCATCATCATGAATAAAACCTCATCTTGGTTTCAGAAAACCCCATCCAAAACCCTGTTTACATTTTAATAGTTTCAACCACAATTCACAGGAGCTTTGCATTAGTTCCTCTACATCCACATTCAACAAAAAGACAAAAGCCTGACTGATTTTCTTAAATTATGCAAAGAGTTTGTTTTCGTTCAGTCATACCTTTCTCACTACATGATGTCGTTCAGCTTCATGTATTTTGCACTAAACTTTGATTTTTTTAAATTTAATTTTTTTAGGCACACCTTTTTATAGGCACACCTGAATTAACCCTTTTACCTTTTATTGATCTGCTTCCAACAAAGTCAAACCCAGGCAGAACACATATCTGATGCATTGTTTTCAGATTCTTGTGAACGGTTTCAATGAAGTCAGTTGCACTGTAAACACAGATTTTGTTACAACTTAACTTTGTAATAGTCATTACTTAATATTTCACGTTTTGTAAAAAGACATTGTCATTACTGAATTGATTTGAATTGAACCTCATCTCTCACCAATCCTTGTAACCATGAGTGAGGAGGGCACACGGTGGACATGAGACCCTGCTGTACTGAGGGAGGGGGGAATCATGCAGGTGACACAAGCTGTCTACACTCCATAAAGTACGTGACTGGCAGCCGCAAATGCCAAACCTACATGATGTACTTATGTACAGCATGGTCTCATGTCCACTGTGTGCCCTCCTCATTGTAACAAGGTAAAATGTAATTTTCAGGTAATGATACCATTTCTTACCATAAATAGATGGGTTGTTCTGTTAAGTTTCTTACAATTTTAGTGTATATTCTACAAAATTTTCCTGGAACCACAGCTGCCAGTTTTTACCATGAAAACAACAGATTTTCTTTGCAGTGTAGAATCATAACTTGTAACAACAAATGATGTTAAGTACAAATAACTAGTGTCCATTATGTGAACAAATGTTTCTGAGTGAAGATACTAATATGAACCAAAATATTATTGCAAAAAATTAAGGTTCTGTTGCGGTTTACAACTTGACCTATTAAGTATCAGTTTGTGTAAAAACTAAAGTGGTATAAGACGACAGGTTACCGTGCAATTTTCTTGTAAAGTCAGCTACTTTGGGTTAAGAGTGTGTGTTTTTCTTGGGAGAAGACAACACTTCCCATGAGCACCATCACCCACTATATTTAAAATGTGGCTAATTGTTGTATAAGCAAATAGATTAAAACAGATATAAATTCTAACCCATTTTTTCATTATTACTGCAGCTTTTATAAAGATGCAAAGCAATGAGGTCATGAGTTTTGAGACTAAGCGTGACTAAGCCTAACTTGAGGGGGACGTGAGAGTAAACAATGACACAAAGGATCTGGAGGTAAAGAGATAGCTTGACATATATGTCACATATATCATCTGCTGTCACTGAATTCTTGAGTTCTTTTGTTGATGTTATTTTTGTGATGTCAGTGAAGCCTGAGGGTAGATCTGGAGATAAATAGATCTTATGATGGAACAAAAATACAAACTACTACATCTCATTTTATGAGTCTCCAACCCAAATCGGGGTCTGAAAAGTTATGCATTTAAATATACAACAATATCAGAGTTCAACTGATAGAGTAATGACACTGAAATTCCCAGCGTAGCATTTAAGGTTATTCTAAGAGAGAGGAATTATGGGAGGAAGACATGCAGCAAAGCTTTTTTATTTTAGTTTTTTTCAAGCATTCACATTGCAAACAGAGATGTTTAAATACAAAGTCTCCAAGTGCTGCTGGGATACAAAAACTCTCTGATATGATAGAAACGGTGCATATCCACCTTTTTGCAGATGATGTGATGTTGTTCATTTGTAAAGACAAAAGACTATGAGCAGCTTCAGTAATACTGGCTCAAGATTTAACTATTGTTCTACTTCCCAGCCCTAAGGGGATCTGAGCTTGGGCAGTGCCTAAAAAAATAAAGTCCTGGAAACAGTGGCCTGCACAGGCTTTTTGAACGTCTAATGAGAGGGAATTTTGGCGTACTATTTGTGCTCTAAAAGTACACTTTAGTGCATTTTTGGTTCCAAAGAGGGCACTGTAGTTTGTGTTTTTGCACCTAAGCGTCCACTTCAACATGTGTTTAAGCATTTTAGTGCGTGCTTTTTTAACAATTTAGCAAAGAAAAGGTCTAACCGCCTCCCAAGCACACCGCTACCTAGCACCATGTTGCAGATATGAATCTTTTTCTAGGCTCACATGATTCAATCATGACATCTAAGATGTAGCTCTTTGCCTTCTGATGTCTATGTAGGTCCTTGTGATCCTCCATGTGCAATCACAAAATGTCAGTCGATGGATAATATGTTTCTGATTCTGTCTCTTGGTGCTGAAGTACTCAAGGTCAAAACGAGTTTCATTTACAAAGTGTCTGATTTCACACTTATGCAGGGATCACATAACACAATCGAGTAATCACCTTATGAGCTCACTGTGTAAGATTAAATGATTAGTCTTAAATACCTACTGCAACTTGGCCAAGTACCACTGCAGATTATACACCGTGCCCTAATCAAGGATGTGGTTTGAAAGAACAACATCTGGACGTTTTGGTTTCTATTTATAGTCCTCAGAAGAAGTGAGGTAATCAACATAAGCAATCTGGGATCCCATCTGTGGTCATAACAGATATTTGGCTTTAAGATCATGACAGGAGATCTTTTATCACTGACTGCTGATGATGAATCTTGGCGTTGGAGAAATGAGATATTCTGAGTGACATTATTGTAATAACCGGACTCTATTTCTGCTGTAAAGGTTGGCTTCTTGAATGGGTGTGTTTGTGATTTTCAGTACTCCCGTACTCCCTTTCAGTCTAAAGAACCAGGCACTTAGTTGGTTCTGATTACGTTCTTCTGAAGAAACAGTTTGGCTTTCTATTGGTAAGGAGTGAAGTTGGAGCCATCGTAAAATGTCAGTACATCACGGCACGAACTTGGTGGGCTGTTAGTGTCAGATAATGGGCATGTGTTAATGTTTATACGTGTTCTCTAAAGGCTCAAGTGAAGGCATCACCATCACTCGGTGATTCAGCAGCCATGTCATGTATGCTTTGCTGCTTAGAGTTGTGAGGAATGCTTTCATATTAGAATTACACAGAGTAGATATGTTGTTTTGATGGTGTGGTTACGGCCAACAATAACTCATCCATCCATCCATCCATTTTCTTAAAGGTCTATCCTGCTAGTCAGGGTTGCGGGTGGCTGGAGCCTATCCCAGCTGTCATTGGGCGAGATGCAGGGTACACTCTGGATTGGTCACCAGTCAATCGCAGGGCTAACACAGAAACCAACAACCACATGAACCAACAATCACGCACGCACTCACACCTATGGGCAATTTAGAATGACCAATTCACCTGATGTGGCATATTTTTGGTCTGTGGGAGGAAGCCGGAGTACCCGGAGAGAACCCACGCATGCACGGGGAGAACATGCAAACTCCACACAGAAAGGCCCACCTTGCCCTTGGGGAATCAAACTGGCGACCTTCTTGTGGCGAGGTTGAAGCGCTACCCGCTGTGCCACCATGCAGCCCCAACAGCAACCTAAAACCTGAAAAAAATTAACATCAAACATGGAAGTTTTGAACAAGAAACTTCAACAAAATAACAGATGATTCAATTGTAAGTTGTTTTTTATTTTTAAATGGCTGTTTCCCGCCAGTCCTTTGGTCACGGTTTGTGCAAGCAAAGAGTCGGCACTTACTAAGCACCAGGTTTTGGCACCAGGAGCTGATGTTTTGTCACAAAGAACAAGTGCTAAGTCAGTCACCTGCTCTATTGCACAGATGCACTTCAGCACCTGCCTCATTCCAGGAGGTTGCTGCTTGTTTACATCCATCGAAACCACCAGTTACAAAACCTGTTAATGTTCATGATGCAGCTGGTTTTGGATGCAAAAGCAAGAAAATCCATACAGCAGGCTTTCCTGCGGCCGTGGCCTCAGGACTCTTCATCCTGTCCTCGTTCTATCACTCTACAGTTCTGGTCTTTGTGGAGCTCAGGGTCGGCTCGGTTGTGTTACCGCCAGGAGGGCTGTACCTGAGTTCAGGTATACAGGTGGATCAGACAGCAGGAATCCAGCTTGGCTAGCTCCCAGCATGCAGCTGGTAAATGAGGAGGGTGAGGACTAAAGGAGGAATGTAACCAGAGCAAAGGAGAAGACTTTAAAAAAGGCATCCAGAGTGTTAACTCATGATGAGGAAATGCTTTCAGGCAGATCTCTGTGTGCGGTTCAGAGTTTATTTAATTCACACAAACATTTTCAGACACATTTGTGGGAGTTGTTCCTGTGTGTGTGTGTGTGTGTCTGTTCTGTGATTCAGCTCTCACTAACACTAATAATCTTTCCCCTGTGATTGAAGCATCAGTCAAAACATTCTTGTTGCCAGGCAGATTTCTCCCAGCTGATCTCTATCAGGAGCTCTTTGTCTGAGAGCTCCACAGCTCTCTGAAGCTCGGAGGTGCTGCCGTATGAGGATACGAGATGGAACATTGGATAATTATTATTTCTTAGGGGGTGATGTGAACCACGCTGGCTCCTCTTCCTAGAAGGAAGGAAGTTGTAATCTTTATTAATAACATCCTGTGCTCCTCTTTGTAAGCCTGGGTTAAGTATCGTATAAAAGTCCACACTGAGCAGCTGTTGGAAGTAAACAAACTACTAAACAACAAACGGTAACGTCGTGAAAATGTAAAGTAACTTGATGTGATGAGGACGACCCTTAAAGCATGATTACAGTGACACCTATGTCCCGAATTGGTAGTGTGTTAAGAGCTATAACTTGTGTGAAATGAAAGTTAAACATACAAATCTGCAGACTTGGGAAAACTAGGATGATAAAAGCTGCCTGGTTCCTTTTTATGGCACAGAAGGCGAAATCAAGCTTCTTACTTTAATTGAATAAAACTAATGGATGTGTTTTGTGTGTCTTGTGTGGACTGACGTCTTGTTATTACCTTTATATAACTTGTTCTCAGCTTTCTAATTGAGACCCAGAGCAGATGTTTGGTTTCTTTGGACATCTTTTATCAGATGGGCGTCCTGTGTGATGAGTAGGAATGTGATCTGTGGTGGGACGCTGATCTCCCACAGAGCTGCGAGACTGACGCTCGACTTAAGATGAAAGTCTCACGTTTGATCAGACCAGCATGCCCGTGGACATTCTGCCTCTAAATTTGACACTTTTTCATCATTAGTCATGATTTGATAATAATACAGCACTTTACCATAAGATACAATACACCACTGTATAAGACACTGCAATGTAAGACAGGTTGTGATACAGTCTGTACCATAACACTCAATATTATACTACAAAATATAATGACATAATATTATTAGCGATGCGGCAATACAACACTAGATATGATATGATGAATATGATGCTCTACAGTAACATTTTGTCAGGTAGTGACACTGAGGGCACATTCACACTGGCCGTCCATACTGTATTATTCTCAAACACACTGGCCCTACACAGCGCCATCAACCCCTGATCAGTACGGTTTCAAAAAGATATGCTGAGTGACAGTGGATGAGAGTGCTCATGGGAAATGGAGTCTTAATGCTAGAAAAATACAACTGATTCCAGCCACAGGTGTCTCTGTAAACAACACCAAATAGATAGCAAAACATAATATAACCATAGACCGTATAAAACATGTCACCCGTCTGTTACTGCAGCCCCGTTTTGAGGCTAAACGGCGGGTGCGGCCATATTGGAAATGGGATGAATGACGAGTGCCCAAACTCACAGCTATTGGGCGCCCGTCAGTCACGTGATCTGAGCTGTGGCTCTGATTGGGTAAGCTCTCTATCCTAATATCTTCCAAACGGCCGAGTTAGAAAAAAATTCACCCCCCTCACAGTGTGAGCCGTTAGTGAAATTAGCGATCCAGATGGGAGACAGAGTTTGTACCAGGCTTTAAATACGCTGATTTTGGCTCTGAAAACGGCCTTTTTCCCATCTGCTTGTACAGGACTTCCAGTGCTTCCGGAGCCAGCCTCAAGCGGTCACTGGAGGAACAGCAGCTTTTTAGCACTTCCGTGTTGTCTCAATTTTTCAGACCGGTGGTTGCTGCTTGAACATAACAACATAACATGATACAACATAAACCTCTAATCGCCTCACAATGACAGAATTAAAGTTGCAAACAGACAGTGCATAGTTCAAACAAAATAACAAAAAGAATTATAAAAATAGAATAATATATTAAGAACAACTAGAAAAAAGTATGGACTGATCAATATAGCTACAAGAATACGTACATGACCAATATACAAGTATTAAATGGGCACAGATGACAAAAGTCACAAAGTCATAACACTGGTGGTTATATGGTGTGACCACCACTGGAAGACTTGCAGTATCTCTCGGTGAGACGCTGCGGTTGAGGAAAACTGTCTCTGAACAGGCGTCCCAGTGAGTCTTTAGCAAGAGCTGGGACATGTTGACCATCAGAGACCACAGCTTGACCATCACTCTCCTGTCCACGGGACCACAGGGTCCAGAGGGCAGCCAAGCACAGAGCTGGTCTCTGTCACCAGCCTGTTCAGCCTGTTTTAAGAAACATTAAAAGCTCCAAAACTAGTGAGGAAACTGTCTGTGGGTGCAGGCAGAGCACGAACTGCCTCTTCTTTGTCTTCCCTCTGATTGATTGAAAGTGGCAACCAGTGCAAAGAACAACCACTGCCCCCTACAATAAATCATTTTGTGTTGATATATCTGTATGTTAATGTTCAGCACAATGTCAATACAACATAAAAAGATGTCAATACTGGTGTATCACAGCACAATGTGATCTGAAAACATCACTAAAATCTGATTTCCTGTCAACACGTCTCAGGAATGTATCACTTTTTCAACAGCCAGTCTGTTGGTTACAGTGTCCTTGAACGCACCAACAGGATGCAGCTCTGTTAAGAGAAACCAGACGGCTTCACTTTCCCCACAGGTTGATTCTTGAACAGGGACCTGAACCAGCAGCTGCCTGTGGGGAAAGTAACCGACCTGATGGATTACTGAAGCAAGTCCCTGCATTTTTCTCAGCGAGACCTCTGAACACCTGTATCATCTTCCACCTGGATTAGTGTAAATGCTCCAAATATCTTCCCCTGATAGAAGAAGTCTCTTTCAGAGCGGCAGACACCTGATCGTTGTGTGTGTGTGTGAGACAGAGTCCTCTCAGAACAATCCGCTCTTTGTGTGATCGTGCACAGGAGGACCGGACACCGTGTTATCTGGGTCCTACAGAGACCGTGCACTGATGGGTCAGACTGTTAGGTCTCTGTGGGCTGTAACGCTGCACGCTGACATGGTTTCTGTGAACCATCAGATCAGGATGACACATTCAAGCATTTCAGATTCAACATCTGATGGTCAACTGAGGTCACAGGACGGGAGCCAATCAGGTGTTTTTCTATGAGAAAATACGAATCAGTGCTTTTGAGATCAGTAGGATGATCCCAAGAGAAGAAAAATCTATCAAAATCTCACAGGAAAAACTTGATGAATTGAGTGCATCTGGGGCTGAAATCAGTTTTGCAGGTTTGTGCAGAAGCTTGAATGATGCATAGTTTGATTGCAGTGGTTCATAAAGTATGCACAGGTCTCTAACTTCTTTACTTTTTGTGCTCTTTGTCATGTTGCAAGCTGGAGCTGCAGTGATCCAAGAAAAATCTGATGCTGAAACCGATCATCGTCGTCTAACATGTCATTCTTTTAGTTTTCAGTGGCGCCTCGCTGACTGCAGAGGAACAACACAGGACAGGTTTTAGATGTCTCCTCTTTTCTCTCTGGTATCTTGTCCTTTTCTTTCTGTCCTCCTTGTCTTCCTTTTTCTCTCCTGAGAGCTTCAGACCTTGAGAAAAACGAACACCTGACGGTAAACAAGATGAGGAGTTTCATGAAATGTTGGGTCAAATCCTACAAAAACAGAACACAGAAACAAACCCTTTACTTCAAAAATTAAGTTACACATTTATTATTTACCACATGCCACTTCTCCTTTACACTGAGTTAACATATGTGGAATATTTGACCTCCTTCTTCTTGTTTTAAGATCTGAGAATACTTATCAAAGCCATCTTGTTTTTAGATATATCAGTTTTATTTCAAGATTTCTAGTCAAGTGAAATTATCTTGCTGCATAGACAGATAATTTCACTAGTTTTAAGATATTTTTCCATCAAATTTAGTATTTGACAACAATTTTTGTAGAATTATATATTTTTTTGGCTTTTTTGTGCCTTTATTGGACAGGAGAGAGGACAGTGGATAGAGTAGGAAAGGGGGAGAGAGTGGGGAGTGACATGCGGGAAACAGGCAACAAGTCGGAGTCAAACCCAGGCCACCCGCTCAAGGGCGAACCTCATGGTGCGTGACCTTATCCACAAGGCCCCTGACAACTATTATAGGATGAAATGCAAATGTTTTTTTTTGTATTTCAGGCTCTCAATGACACAGAAAAAGCGTTCTATTTGACCCAAAATGTAAACTTTCAAAAATGGCCTCCAGTGTGGATTTTTTTCATGAGTTGCGTTGTTGACAGCAAGGAAATGCTGAACCCGTTGTCATGCAAACAGCCCCTACACTTGTAACGCCAACTACAGGCTTGGCATGTCTACTAAACTGTTACCGTGGAGATGAATGTTGATTTTACTGCATTTTTTTGTCTTTTCAGTCTAAACGTTGTCATATACACGAAGCTTAAGACCAGATACAACATGTAGGTCATTTCATGATGGTGTCATCTATCATAGCTGTCAAAAAGCTGGAAAAAAAGGCAGCACAAACTTTTCCTTCATGTGCATTTCAGCAAATCACAGCACATGTTGCATCCGGTCTGAATGAGCTAAGACATGACGTTGGAAGTCAAATTGGCAGGAAAGATATAAAGGGAGCCTTATTTATTCTATCAAAGCATCAATTTTTATCCCTGTTAAAGGAAAAAAACATGAGTTGAACTGCTGGGTGAAATATGGAGGATTCAATTTCTAACTTTAAGTGTTGTTGGTCAGATTCCAGCTCATCATTCAGTTGCCTCTCTAATAAAAAAAGGACCAACAGTGAAGTTTAATGAGTGTTGATTTAAGATTATTATCTCATGTTATTCCTCACAGAGAGTCAGATTAATGTTGTTCCAGCTAATGAAGGAGAAGAGGCATGAAAACATCCAGAGCTGGTTTTAATCTGACAGGTTTGTTCTGTGAGGAGAAAACAAATGAAACCGAATGTCTCTGAGCTGGAGGTAAATATTATCCTGAGGAAGACAAACTGTTCTTTGTGTTTTAGGCTGTAGTAAACATGTCAGCCTCCGGGGGCAGCGCTGTGGCTTCAGACTCTTAATCTGTGTTTCTTTAACCCTGGGGGACCTTTTTTTTTTTTTTTTCTTTTTTTCTTATAAATCTGTGTTACGTAAGAGAATTATGATTATCACAGTTAATTAACCCTGAACACTGGCAGCTTTAACAGGGAATTAAAGAGTTTCTGATTTTTTTCTCGGCTGAGTTGTAGCTTCAACAAGCTTGAAGGAGAATATCAGAGTGTTCCCGAACACTTCCTCTCACCCTGCAGACAAAAATGAACCCCCCACATCGAGCAACGGGTGGCTGACTGTCACGAGAAGAAGGAAAACTTAGACTAATGTGTGTGCAAGTCTGTCTGCACGTGTAGACACCAGTGAGCTGGTGTAAGGAGATGTCTCTGTTTTCTCAAGGATATCTTTACCCTAGTTTAGCACATAGACTGGAAGCAGGTTGAAACTGTTTGCATAGTGCTGTAAAAATAGAAATAATCCACCTGAGCCTGCACATGCATGATGGGTTTCTGTTGTGGACACAGTGAGAAGAGAGAAAGTGAGACTTTGACCCTCAGACCTCCTTCTAGGAACTCTGCAGGAGGTGATCTGCTCCTGTAGACTCATCTGTTCCTCCCTCTGATACACGTGCCCTCACTGATATCACAGCGTTTCACAGTTTGTGATCTTTGTACTGAGGTTTAGAGAGTCTGTAGTTAATCTGGACACATTAAAACTGCTTATTTTTGTCCTATTTTAGGGTTTGGGCAATGATAAGTTTCCAAAATGTTGGGAATGTTTAGTAACCAGTGTTGGGCAAGTTACTCCCATAATGTAATACATTAATTATAAGCAGTTACTGTCATCTGAAAGTACCATAAATCACACTTTTTGCATAGTTTGGCTGGTCCTGCGACTTATTCTCATGTGCAACTTGTATTTATCGAAATGTTTAATTTCACATGTCCCTAAATGTTATTTCGCTGTATTTTCCTCTATTGGCGCAATATATTTTGGGGTCACTGTGTGAATTCTAGTAAAACAACTCATAACAAGCTAAACTGCATTCTAAGACTCGTTACTGGTACATTATCAAAATTTTATTAGTAACCCATTATATTACTGAGTTACGGCAACAAATAATACATCACTGTAATGTGTTACTTTTGCAATGCGTTGCACTAACCAACACTATGAATAACTCTTCAGTCTGCAGGCAGCTTCACTTTTCAGCAGAAGTATCAAAACCTGCAGTTCCCTGAGTGTCCACTAGAGTGTCCCCAGCAGTGAGTCAGTGCCCATAGAGCCCCATGCTACAATAAACTGCAATTATCTGAGTGTGTGTAGTTGTGTGTGAAGGATTTTTTTATGTGTCTGTATCTGAATCAGATGACAGCATTCCTTCACTTCTTCCTCTGTCTCCTCCCTCCTGTTTTTGCTCCTCATTATTTCAGCTCCCGGGTCATTAAGTCAACACAACAGAGTCGACATCAGCGACACTGAGCTGGGATTAACTCTGTGTGTGTGTAAGTGTGTGTGTGTGTGTGTGTGAGAGAGAGAGGGCGGGTGGTCTCTGCAGTAGAAATAATAGAAACAGGAGCACGTGTTTTCTCACACAGAGCTGGACTAACAGAAATAAAAGCACGCTGGTTTCATATCACGTTTTTTTACTTGAGGAAAAAAAAAGACGCCTGGGAGGTTCTCAGTCATGATTTCACATCCTTTCACTTCTTTTTATAGCATCAAATAACTAATTCAAAGTTAACATTACAGAAAAACTATAAGAGCATTTTAGGGCTCAGTGTCGACAGAAGTAAAACAGCTGTTTTGGAAATAAATTTTTGGTCATTTTATGCCTTCCTTAATTTGTAAAAACCACAGAACTGTTTTATTTCCCAGACTTGTCACAACACATAGGCACGCACTCACACAGAGAGATTAAAACATCTTGACGACATAATCCTCAGGTAGTTCTCTTTGTTTTTGTAGGGACACAGGAGCAGATCTGTACCACACTGTGCCAGCCTCCCACTAAAGTGATGTATGATGTGTCTGTGTTACACACAGCTCTCCTGCTCCTCTGACCTGTTGGGAAACTTTTAACTCAGCAAGATTAGGGCTGAAAGATTTGCAAAAGTAATCTAGTTGTGATTTTTTTCCCTAAATTACAAATATGATTTATTGTGCGATTATTTTTAGGTTCCTCAATCTCAAGTGTTGTTGATATCAATTGCTGTATTAGAGGGGATGATATTTATGTTTTTTATTATTCTCGTTTTGAACAAGAACGAAACATACATGAGGAAGAAGAGTGGGATGATTTTCAATGAGTAGGACTTGCAGATAATGAAAATGCAAAATTCAGTGTCTCTGAAAATTAGAATATTACATCAGATGAATAAAAAAGGATATTTTTAACAGATATGTCAAGCCTCTGAAAAGTTTTGCTTTTTGAGTTTTCCATTTCTGCCTCCTTAAACTTACTTTTATTACTACTTATTGCTATTTTTGCCACTTTTCACCACGTAGATTGTAGCTTTAGCGAAAGTAGTCTTCAACAATTCGACTGGGGTTGAGTAACAATGGTGTAGAGCATAAAACATCTACCACAAAAAAGTTGTCTGGTATTCTGACACATTTCTAGTTAAAGAAATATTGCACTGTCTGCGATTAGAATATTGCAGCAGGCTATAATGAGAGGTAATCTTTCAGATCCCACCTCAAAACCCATCTTTTCCGCCAAACTTACTCACCATGACTGTTTTTAAACTCTGTATTTCTTTTGAACTTTTAAATTTATGAATTTTGGAGTTTGTTTTTAAATCTGTTCTGTGCGGTGTCCTTGGGTGACCTGAAAGGCGCCTTTAAATAAAATGAATTATTATTATTATTTTTATTATTGTTCATCTAATTTACAGTTAATTGCCCAGAATCATTCACAAAGTAAATGTAACAACAACCATGTAACTTCGTTTTGGTTTTCGGAGAGGCTCACCGTGCCTTCTCCCTGCCCAGAAACATCCTGAGGCAACCAAAACATCAACATACAGGCAGAGAAGAGGGTTGAGGCAGATGGAGGCAATGACACACATGTACAGAGGCCCATAGATGACGACTGAGCTGTGTTATTCCCGTAAAGCTGACATTTCATTTTTTTCAGAAAATCCGGCAGACCCTACCTTTAATTTCTGACAATTTTCTATGAGTCAGTAATTGAAGAATGAAGCTGCTGTGAATTTAGACTTTAGCTTTATTAGTGCTTAGAGACAGAAAGTAACGCGAAGACAGGAAATGTTTTAGTCCATTTACAGTTTCATATAAAACAATTGGAATACAGAGATCAGCTAAGAGAGAGAGAGAGAGAGAGAGAGAGAGGAGAGAGAGAGAGACAGAGAGAGAGGGAGAGGAAGAGAGACAGGGATTCACATGTTGTGGGTGCTCTCCTCACTTTTGGCCAAGTTGGGAGAGCTGTAGAGACAAAAATCAACACGTTAACAAAGAGAAGAAATTCAGATCAATACCAAACCAGAGGAAGAGGTGTGAGCAGGTGTGTGTTTTCTGACCTGTTGGATGAACTGAGCAGCATTGAAGAGTTCACTGCATCCATAAATAACCTTCCTCCCCTGTTTAATCTGAAACACACACGAAATCAAAAATGAAATCAAATATAAAGTTTGTGAGTGTGACAGAAACATTTGTATCACAGGTGTCAGAGTACCTTAGCGTAGTCTGCTAGGTTCTGATACTCGATGTAGTTTCCTCCTCCAACCACAAACACGATAGCCTGAAACACAGCATCAGTCACATGATCACACAGCTGCTTACAGATATCTGGATCTGTGATGAGCAATGTTTCCTTTCTCTCAACTAATCAAACAAATTTAAGTCCAAAGAAACTCTGCTCACCTCCTGAAACGGGTTCTTGTTCCTGGGGATGGAGCTGAGGAGGAGAAAAAGAGGAGAGATGATGACGGTGAGACACTCTCGAGACATTTATGGAGTGAAGTGATTACAAATGTGTGTCAGAGTGATACCTCTCGCTGCCTCGAAGCATCTTTGGGTCGAAGTATCTGTAATCATCTGTTTCCTGCAGGAGTCAGAGACAAATGAATGTCAGACAGCTGAAGCTTCACTCTGAAACTTTCAAGAAAATATATTTTTTTTGTATTTTTGACAGTTATGTTTTTTTATGCTAAGTTAGAATAACTACATGCTGACTGCAGCAAAGATTTTCACACGTGGTTAGAGACCTGTACCTGTCACTTCACCTCCTCACTGACATGTTGAACTATTCTCTTCAAATAACACACACACACACGAATAGGCACACAGACACTCTACAGATCTGATAGAGAGAGAATGAGAATGTTTCTATTTCTTTCATCCTCGTCCCAGTCCTTCCTCCTCCTCCTCCTCCTCCTCCTCCTCCCTCCGACTCACAACAGGATCTTTGTTTGTCGTCTGAAACTCCAGACGCTGAGAAACATGCAGAGAGTGTGTGTGTGTGTGTGTGTGTGTGTGTGCGTGTATCAGCAGAGTCAAACGACTGCATGAGATGAAGAGCATTTTAATGTTCTTACTCGTTAAACATCCTCACTGATCCATGTGTGTTAAACTGAGCGTGAGTTTAACCGTTATGCCACCTTACACACAGAGACACGTACACAAAAACACACCCTAACGCATGTCAAGTCGATATCCCAGAATGCACTGCAGTGTGTCATTTAAAGCAGAGGTGCTCTGAGTTTTTCTCTCATTCCTCCACTGCTAAATCTAAAATTAAGAGTTGTTCTTAAGATCCTCTAAAACAGTTTGAGATAAATTGAGTCCAAACAAGAATCACAGACAGAAAAACTTAAACTGTGAGTTTAACTTATTTTTGAAACTCTTGAAGAAAGCCCAGTCTTACATTTAATCAAAAACATTTATAAATGTTCTTCACTGGAAATTACACGACAAAAGTCAACGTAAATTGGTTCACATGTTTTTCAATTTTTTTTAATGAATAATGGCAATGTGATATAACAAGAAATAAAACTTACAGGATGAGACTTCATCTCCATCAGGTTGTCCAGGATACGAGTGACGGGAAGGTTCTGGAAGAGACAATTGAAGGAAGGAGGATTAAAGAAGTGAATTTTTTACCATTTAATTAAATGACACCTGAATTGTGAAAAAAATAATTGCTTGTTATTCGCATTCATAATTTTTTTGTTTTTGAAAAAACACAAAAAAATACAATTGCCTTAGCACATTATTAGATTTTTTAAAAGGAAATTCAGTTGCGATTTTTATATCTTGAAATAAGATTTTTCTGGACTTGTCAGGTGAATGTGGCTCAAATTCAGTCCAATAAGACATTTTTTTGATTTAAAATAAGACCACAACACTTGCTTGGATGCATTTTTTTCTGGCCAACAGATGTCAAAGTTTAAAAATCATGAAGCTTAAAACTTTAATGAACATGTAATTAAGGCCGGAGCTTGACCCCATCGTCTGCTTCTTGGACCTTGCAGCTCTAATTTTTGGTTTTAGTCAAAGTCGTTTCTCTTTTAGAAGAATAGAATCCACTGGTTTGGGCTTTTCTTCTCATATCACGTTCTGAGCCAAACTGTTTGAATTAATATTCGTATCATTTTCACCATCTAGGTCCTACAGTCTTTCAAGTTTTCAGTTTGCTTTTTAGAGTTTCTGTTTTAATCTTTTTGTTATTTTTGGACACTCAGAAATTTGGAGACGATTTTATTTTTCCATCGCTTGAGACGTGAGCGAGGAAGAAATCTGTAAATCTGTGTCCTCGCCTCCATCCAGTTCACTCAGAGAGTTTGTGATGTTTTGACTTCAGCTGGTCTGAGTTCAGCTCCTGGATGAAGAAAACAGACTCACACACACACACACACACACACACACACACACACACACACACAACCTCTCCCAATATTTACAGATGTACAACCACGGTCAAAGTGGGACTTTGTGGGGAAGTAGTAGGAGGAGGAGCGACAGTAGTAGTGGTAGTGTTGACCTCAGGTCCTTGCTTCTCAAACGTCACTGTAATCCTCGCAAACTGAAATGGAGGCTCGTGACGCAGGCGAGTGGAGTGTGGTGTTGTGATGGAGAAACAGGTTAAATAAAGCATGAAGGGACCTGCTGCTAAAGATGTGTTGTCTCTTTGGAGTTTTGATTGACCTTACGAACGTCTCCAATCAGAGTTTGGGTTTGTGGAGTTTTGAGGATGTTTTCATGAAGTGACGCTGCAGAAAGTTGTACTCACATGCTGTTTGAGCACCAGGTTCTTCACTCCCTCCATCACAAACTGAGAGCCCGTGTTCATCACTCTGGAAAACAACCTGAGGGGAGGAGAGGAGGAGGTGAGAGGAGAGAAAGGGTGGGCAGGAGAGTGAGAAAGAGGAGGAGGAGGACAGGGTTAGGCTGGTAATCTCTACCAATGTATGAATTATATCCATCGTTGAGAGGTTTGCAGCAATTTTTTGAGATGAGACAGAAACTTTTCAGAACTGTTTTTTTGACAAATTACCCCATAGGTTTGACTCCACTGTTGCCGTAGTTTGCTGGGGTGGCAGCCATCTTTGTGAACGCCCTGTGAAGTATCAGAGAAACACCAACACATGACGACTCTTCTCGTGTCTTGTGTAACTTACTTGTAATATATTATAGGATAAGAGTTGAACAACAGAGAAACAGACTCACTTCCATTGTTTGATGTAGTTTAGAGGTGAAAGGTCGCAGCCTGCGTCCAACAGCGCCTTCTTATACTGCTCCAAGTCAGACTGAAACACACACAGCAGACCTGTTAGCATCGGAAAACAGGTTGGTATGAATTTCAGTTGAAGTCAAGGTGACGCCAAACACCATTTTTAAGCTGCCTTATTGGAACCTCATATTTGGCAGTTTGGTGTAAGCTAAAATTTCAGATACTCATTGTAATGTCACTTCACTTGCTGATATTCAAATTAAAAATCTCCAAAACTAGACACACTGTTGAGTCCAGGGACTTCAAGCCTTGTAGACGTCGCCGGGTATAACCCCCCTCACCTGAGTGTTACCAAAATAGTCATCCACACATAAACAGGCAAATCAGTGAATGAATCTCATTCTGTCAATTCTGTCAGATTTAAACATGGCATCAGGGTCTCGTTTGGATTGGTATTCTTGTAAACATAAATAATAAGATGCACTTGAAGAAATAAGAAAGCAAGAAGCATTTGCATCAATGTTAAAACTAACATGCCCCGCATGATGACGTGTGACATAAATGGCTTATTTTGTCACAAGCTGTGATTTTTGAGATCCAAAATCTCCAGTTACTGGCGTATCCATGAAATCATGAAACTAGAGTTTTCCAAAATCTTCAGTTAGGCTGGAGTTTTCAGAGAAGATTGTTTTTAGTGACTTGGGACGACAGTTTTGTGTGGATGATAGGCCTATAAACGTACAAAAATATATACAGTTTCTAAGTTACCCGACTACTTCAATCAATCAAAGACAGGTGGGAGCTGCAGGTTTTGGCAGTTCAAATTAAAGACTCTTAAAGATGTTTTTTATGCCACTTTGAATGAAATTTAAGTAATCTATTTAAGACTAGAATATATAATTTCAATAAATTTAAGGCCTTAGTTTTAAATACATGAATTTCAGACTTTTTAAGACTGTTTAAGGATATGTTGAATCCCTGATAGAGGCCACGCCTTCAATTCTACCTCCCTTTAATCCTTCAGCTTCTGCAAACAGGTGAATTGTTTTTAATTTAGCCGAACAGTTGTTTTGAATAGAGAGCCTCAGAGATACAAAGTGGTTTTTCCACCAATCTTTAATCATGTTTATTTCTGCTCTGGAATCTTAACATTGGTTTTCTATGGGGACTGACTCACTGCTGGAGGCAGCACCTAGTGGACGGTCAGGGAACTGCAGTTTATAGCATACTTTAGCATACTGCTCATTTTCAGCAGGTTGAAAAATTCCCCCCTTCAACTGTTTCCTACCTACAACTAGCAAAGGTGATGTAAGGTGTATTGTTTTCTCTTCACTGGCCTCCTGACCGGACACTCAGCAGGAGCCACTGAAAGATTACACAACAGCCGAGCCACGTGAGACACAACTGTGAGAGAAAGAGTGTGTGTGTGTGTGTGTGTGGTTGTTTTCCGTAGGACTGAAATCCCACCACATCGCTCAGAAACTCCCACAGCTCTCTGGAGACTCTGAAGCAGATACAGTGGGGAGAAAAGGGTGAGAGGGAGGTCTGATGAGGGGAGAGAGATCAAAGAGAGGGGAGGGAAAGGAACAGACATGAGGCCAGGAGGGAGAGAGGGAGATGACCACAGATGACAGGAAGAGAGGGAGGGAAAGAGAGAGTGGGTGGTGATGAAGGGTGAGGAGGTAAATCCAGGGTGATCCATCATTCAGGTGGATGAAAAGAAACAGGGAGACTTATTTCTTGGCAGAAGTGAGAGCTGTCACACTGTCTGTCGGCAGGGGAAGCTGAGAACGAGCTCAAACTCTGAATAAAAAACGCTGAGAATCAGAGTTTACAGGAAAAGTCTCACAGTGTCTGAAACGTGTTCTCATCACAGAATCAATAATCACCTGTCACCTGTCAGTCATCATCTATCAGAGAACTCACACAGGTGGACGTGGGTGTTGAAGTAAATAGGTTTAGAAGGGAAGAAAAAAAAAAGAGCTCAACTCACCTCAGATATAAGATAGGATACAGCTCATGATGCTGAGTTCAGGGTTTTTAAGGTGAAATTGGCTCGAAAAACATTAATTTAGCCTTTTTGCCACCTTAAACCTAAAAGTCATTTTTCAACCAGAAGCACCAGGAACTTTTAGTCCCAGTTACCTCTCTTCAAGGAACTAAATGGTTCCCCTAGCCCACTGTTTTCCCGATATTGCAATTGTGATTTATTGTGCTATTATTTCCCGTCTTATGTGTTGTTAAATATGTATTTTTTTATCTATCACAGCATGACAACAACACATAATTTTTTTGCAACTCGTGACAGCTTTTCAACTATTTTAGTCACCTATCTTTTTTTTAATCACTTTTTAACCATTTTTGATACTTTCTGACTATTTCCCAAAATTTCTCTCAATCTTCATGCCACTTTCCTTGATTTTTTATACCATTTTTTGCCACTTAAAACTTACTTTTATTGCTACTTCTTACCATTTATGCCTCTTTTGACCACCTAGATTGTTGCTCTTGTAAAGGTAGTTTTCAAAAAATTGTCTCTTTGGCTTAGCAGAGTTGAGTAACACTGGTGAAGAGCATAAGACATCTGCTGCAAAAAAAAAAAAAAAAAAAAAAAAAAAAAAAAGTATTTGCTACTCTGACACATTCAAGATTCAGGAACTATTGCTCAGTAATGCAGTAGATGTTTTATGCTTCACACGAGTGTTACTCAATTCTGCTCACCCAAAGAGCCAAATAGTGAAAACTATCTTTGCAAGACAAACAACCTAAGTGGTCAAAAATGGCAAAAACCGCAACAGGCAGCATTAAACTAAGTTTAGGGTTGTAGTAATGGTCAAAAAGCAAGAAAAACTGGGAAAAAATTGGGAGAAACCTAGGAAAGTAGCCAGAAAGTAGCAAAAAAATGGCCAAAAAGCGGCAAAAAAGAAGTGGAAAGTGACTTTACTTGGCAAAAAGCAATCATGAGTAATAATATGAGTTGGATTAATTTTGCTAATTGTAATTGGGAAGTATACAAGTCCACAAAGAAGGAAATTTTCCCAACCAGGAGCTAAATGTTTGACTCTGGTTCGTGCTGCCAATCTCACAAGCTATAGTTATTGAATCTTCCCCTAAGAAGTCACAAAAGAAAAATTAGACATAACATTTTTAATAAAAGTGCCTTTAACTGAACTCAGCACTCATAACCTCATCAGTTGATGTCATTGAAGAGGTTTAACAGCATCAGTGCTGAGCGGCTCCATTGCCAATGCTCTACTTTACCTCCGTTGTATGATCTATGTCTGAGTAACAGAGACGGATGAAATAATTATTTCTACAGGTGTTTGAGCAGAGACATCAGCCCACAGCAGCTGCTGGATGCCTGGACTCAGACACCGACCGACTGACTGCTTCTGATGAGCGTTTGATTCAAACTCTTCCTGCTGCTCCGCGACTTTTGAAACCTGCTGACTTCTTCAATGAACAAAGCCGACCATGAGATACGTCTGATGGATGGAAAGAAGGAACTCCGGGTGTCTTTACGGTCACACTAAAGACAAATAACAGTCACAGTCTCTGTCATTTCATGAAGGATGTGTTACCTTTGCTGCCAAACTAAACCTCATCCAGCTGTGTTCCTGTTACAGAGACTCTAACAGAGCTCTCTGTTCTTGGAGGAACTTAGCGCTGGCTGGGCTATCTTTGTTCTACTTCTGGCTCATGATGAGATTATGGATGTTGAAGAGCCAAGATGATGCTTCTCGTTAACAGAAATGAAACGATGGATTGGTATGGAGTGGTTTCAGGGATGTGAAGGCACAGCGGACTTTAAACCGACTCTAAAAACCATTTCTGCTCTCCGCCAATCCACAGTCGGTGACGTAAGCTTCCCCTGAGCTGTTCTGGTTTCAGTGTTGGTAAAGTCGCCAGGTTAGGCTGATGGAAGGAAATGAAGCACAGCCATGTGGGACACCAAGAAATCTGATTGAATTCCCCCAAAGATACGAATCTCACGAGGGATCGTTGAGATCTTCCTACACAACCTGAAACAGTCACCACATCCTGCCAAGGAGAAGCCACCAAAACCTGATGTTCTGCTGCTGACACGGTGTTCTCGCTGGCTCTTTCTGATCGCTCTCACTCCAACCGAACTGTTTTGATGAAACTGACTTGCTCCAACCCGCACAGATGGTTTTTTACTATCCTTAGCCGTTTTTCCACCTCTGACAGTGCTGGAGGTCTGTATTGTTCATGACAAAGTTGCTTCATCTCGTCACTACGACAAAGAATAAGGAGCATTGTTGAGCTTTAATTCCTCTGTCTCCATAGATTGTCATCCATCCTTTATGTTTCTGATTTGTGCCTGATTTAAACACCGAACCACAGGAGAGTCACACAAAGTTCCCTCAACAGTCACAGTTCTGTTCTTCGGTGTGAGGTTATATTTTGGCGGAGAGACAGTGACCACAACCCTCAGGTCTCTGTATCACGTCTGCTTTTCATACAACTCAGATAACTCTCGTCATCCACATCACAATAACTCATCCTGCTAGAGCTAAACTCAGTCTTGAATCAGTTTGATCAAAGTTTTAAGGTTATATTTTGGTGCATTTTTCCCTTTATTGGATGAAGAGTGGGCGGAGGAGATGGCATTTGACAGTTAATTCTTTAACCCTGTGTTTTGACTGGTCTTACAGCCAGATCGCAAACAATTGCATTTTTAATTAGCTGTAGAAAATCTCATGCCTTTGCATGCTCCATACAAACAACATGAAGTAAATCTCACCAATGTCCTGATTTAGATTTATCAACCCCTTGACGCCTAAATGTTTTTTTTTTTTTTTTTAAATCTTGTTCAGCGTCCTTGAGTGTCCTGAAAGGCGCTTTTAAATAAAATGCATTATTATTATTATTATTATTAAATTTGTGAATTTTATCACACCATTTTGATCAAGTCTGCAGCTGTGAGTGTATGCTTTCCTCTTTTCCCAGTTTGTGCAAACTCAACACATAGTTAGGAACCTTCAGCAAGCACTGGTTTCTCATAGGACCAGTCAACGTGGGACCTATATCCTGTTTGTGGAAACCCACATTGGGGAAAACAAAGAAATACTTGGAAGCTGCAAATTGGGGAAATTGCTGAAATAAGATAAATTGTGTGTTTTTATGTAATACATTTATGTTACACAGTTATTATATGTATTATATGTTACTTAAATTAGCATCAGCTTGAAAGAAAAAACATAATTAATTATTTTTTTATATAGTTGATTATTCTATGTAATTGTAAATGAAATCTGAGGGGAAAAATCTTAAGTCCACTGATCCTGGATAATGCTCCGACACATTTTGTGATGCGATTGCACCTGCATGCTTAGCTCGTAGGTGTTAGCTCGGAGATTAAGATATTTGAATTTTTCATGTCTGTCAAGTTTCCTTAACTTTCGCACATTCATGTTTTGTCTTCTCTGTTTTATTTTGAAATTACTGACCCTTGTCTTTGACCCTTTGTACTCCCAATATCATAGGGGTAGCAATAAATAAGAACGTTGTTCTTCCAGCTGCTCCTTTCCAGTCATGCAGAGTTTCAATGTTTAAATATGTGTAATTTAACAATCATTGTAATATTGTAAACTCTCAAGTATGGGACAAATAAAATGAATGAATGAATGAATGAAACCCTTTGTCTCTTAGAACTCTGGTTTGTTTGTTTTGCATTTTTGTGTGACTTTCTGTCCGCCTTGGTTCATGACAGAATTCTGTTTGACACAAAGTGCAAATTATTTTAACCTGTCAGCTGAGCCATGGTAGAAGTGATGGCTTAACAACGATGTATTAAAAGGGACAAAGTTTATTTGATTAAAGCGTGAATTTTTGTTCTTGATTGCATATGAACTAACATCCTCCAGTTTCAAAGCAAAACACTGTTTGTTTTTGAAAAATGGCGCTCCCCACAGACTGAAATCAAGTGTTCTCAAACTTACTGCCGGATAAGTTTTCAAACCCAAACAAAACGAAAAAGGAGCATCTCAGGATCTTAAATCGATTCTGCTTAGTGTGTTGGTTAGTTTGTGTAGTTGTCGTGTGTCAGGTTGAGTGTTGATCATCTCTTAAACTGATTCAAATCACATTCAGCAGAACAATTGAGACATCAGAGCCAAGTGTCGACGGTTACGGTAAAGCTGATGCGGTGACTCATGATAAAATACGATGACAGCTTCAATAACACACATCTGAAGACCACATCCATCAGAGCCGCGGCTTGGAAACCAACTTTTGTTTTTGAGTCTTTGGAGATGCAAAGTGGATCCGAAGTGAAAACATGTTCTTTAACTTGGAAAATATTTGAAGCTGTGTTCTGAAAGAGCCAGACTTTACTCATGGATGTTATTAGTTACACTTACTTAGCCTGCTGTGAAAGGAATCATTGTTTGGGCTGCACAATAGAAACCAAAGCACCACCAGAACAGACTGCAGGTCTTTCACCGCATCGTGAAGTACGACACACCTGGGAAAACTTTCTCGACATCTTAAAGCTTCAACATGCGGAGATTTGTTGGAGGCGACTGTTTTTGGGCAGAAATCCAGAGCTTTGAGGGAAAAGTCGATGCACATATGATGCAACGTGTGTTGAAATTTGAGTTTGAAAGTGTGAAATCTTATCAGTGTTGAGACATTTTGTGTCTGACTGTTGACCCTGCAGTACACGAGGAGAGGATAAGAGAAATATAGTAATTCATAGTGTGTGTGTGTGTGTGTGTGTGTGTGTGTGTGTGTGTGTGTTTTACCTCTGAAGGAGCCAGTGGTGCAGTGATGTAAAAGATAAGGAAGAGCCTCATTTTGTCTTCTGGAGTACCGGCTGATAAACCCAAACATTTCCACACATTAGTTTTATTTGTGGGTATAAATGAGGTCACATGTGCATGAGTGTGCGTGTGTATGCATGTGTGTGTGTGTGTATACCATCTGGGTCACTGATGATGTCCAGGAGTGATTTATCTAAAGTTGACTTGCTCATTAGTTTCTCTTCGTACTCAAAGTAAACGTCCAGTTTACGGCTCTGAGGACACAAAAGGAACAAGTTAGCTGTTCACACTTTATCATACAATGCCCATTCAGTGTAATTCTAAATATCTGGAGTGTTTTCCTGCTGTACCTTGATGTGGTTGAGGACAGCCGTGGCCACGTTGGTGTGCAGATCGATCAGTCTTTTCTTCTCCAGCAGCTCCGGCAGAGAGCTGCAGCAGATACAGTCAACACTTCCTTACTGAACAAATTCAGTTTGTTTGACACTGAACGCAGAATCAGTGAATGGCTGTGACGTTTTAGGCTCATGAGAGTTATACAGACCTGACAGCTGAGGTGAGCTTGGCCGTGTTGTCCGACAGCATGCTGATGGCTCCTTCATCTTCTCCTTCTAAACCCTGCAGAGACACAGAGCAGTGAGTAACACTCAAATAAAAGCTGACAAAGACAAACTCACAGCATCAGGCTCAATGAAGACCAGCTCTTAGAGTTAGGGGTAGATGGTGAAATAATTTCTCTAAATGTTCTCTGTGTTTCTATTTCTTTCTTCTATATTTTAAATACCTTCAGACTGGTTTCACAACTAAAATAAAGTGATGAAATAAGAGGTTCAGAGGAGTCAGTGAGTTGTCCTACATCTTTGAATGCATCATCTCTACAGAAGCAGCCCCGGTTACCTAGGTGACATCATCATAATTTAGGACAGAAGCTCACACCTTGGACCACTGATTTAAGACCAGCGTTTTTTTTGTTGTTGTTGTTAAAACTTAACTTATTAAAGTTTATGAACCTTGAAGGGAGTTCTTGAGTTCGCTGCTGCTCCAATGGCTACCTGCCTGGGCGAGCTTTTCCCTACTTGATTTCATGCCTGAAACCAGACCTTATTGTCTCCATTTCTTTTAATTTCCATGCTATACATGTAAGGGTTAATTCCTGGGTATATGCTTTTTACCCAGGCATTATTTAACCTGTTAGTTCCTGTGCTTTGAGTCCTGAAAAGGTTCCTGAGAAAACCCCTGGTATTGATATGACCTCCGACCTAGACTTGTGGATTTTAATGACTCATCAGTCTCACCATGATGCTCTTCAGGCGTTTGACTTCATCCTCCTGAGCTCTGTAGGTGTCCAGCTCCTCTTGGACTGACTCAGCCACCTCTGGAAAAGGACTGTAAGAGACAGCAACACACCATTATACTCAACACTTCAAACCAACACATGAACCTCTGTTTTTTTTTTTTATCTCACAGTTATAAATAAAAGAATTATAGCACAGAAAGCTCAGGAGAACTTCTCTCAACATAGTCAAATCATTTTCATTCTGGTCCCAATCACAAACATAAAAACATAATCAATGTAGAGACGGAGTCTGTGAAGTTGTAACTTATATTGACTCTTCAATGCTACTATGTAGGAACCTTTTGCCTTTTGTAAGAAAAGTACTTGGGACTAAAAGTTCTGTGTGAAACTTTTCATGCTGCTGTCTTGGCCAGGACTCCCTTTTAAGAGAGATATTTTGCATCTCTATGGGAATATTCCTGGGAAAATAAAGATCAAATAAAAGACTTTAAAAATCCCCATGAGCACCATCACCCACTGTCTTTGAGACCTGACTTTAATCAAGATGTGCATTTGTTTTTACAGGTGAAAATACAAAACCCAAAACCAGTGAAGTTGGCACGTTTTGAAAATCGGAGACCCGGACTGTTGAACAACTTAAGCTGTACATCAAGCAAGAATGGGAAAGAATTCCACCTGAAAAGCTTCAAAAATTGGTCTCCTCAGTTCCCAAACGTTTGCCGAGTGTTGTTAAAAGGAAAAGCGATGTAACAGTGGTAAAAATGCCCCTGTGCCAACTTCTTTGCAATATGTTGCTACCATTAAATTTTAAGTTGATGATTATTTGCAAAAGAAAATAAATTTTCTCAGTTTGAAAGTTAAATATCTTGTCTTTGCAGTGTATTAAATTGAATATTAGTTGAAAAGGATTTGCAAATCATTGTATTCTGTTTTTATTTACGATTTACACAACATGCCAACTTCACTGGTTTTGGGTTTTGTACATGGAGAGCAGTTCTACTTTTTAAACCTACTTTACTTTGCTCAAGACAACTAAGCAAAGAGGTAATGCATTTATTTGAAGTTATGTAGAGCTTCTGTTTGAAATGTGACAACAAGTAAACTTTTAAGTTGTCCTGCAAAATCCTGGAGAGGAAATAGACTCATGGCAGAATAAATGTTTATAATGACACAACATAAAAATCTGCGTCAAATCTCTGAAGTGTGAAACTGTCTTAAAGTAAACAGCGTCCGTTTCTCTGACCTGCCCTTGTGTTTCTGCCAGAATCTGTCAGCAGCAGTCAGGTCGTAAGTCTTTCTGTTCTTCTTCTTTGGTCTGGCACCCGCAGGAGATGGCTCTGTCCCCTCAACCTCCTCCATCATCACCCTGTTCAGCTGGAAGTCCTGAAGAAGAGATTTGCACAAACATGGTCTCACATATTAAATGTCTTACACAGATGCTTTGTTGGTTGTTTTGCTGGGTAAAGCTGTCCACGTCTGCTGGTACCATCCACCAGTTCATCCTAACCCAAAAGATGATGTCATTTTCTGTCAAATAAATTGATTTCCCTGTAATTCTACTTCAAAAGCTGCACTAAATCGAGAATGAAACCACCAGTAAAAAACAAAGACATCATCGTGTGCATGTTTATGCTTTTCCAAAGTAGATTTTGATAAAGGAACATAAAACCTGACCCAAGTCCAGCAGAGGGCGCGCACACAGAGCTAAAGCCACAGGCCAAACAACAGCTCATCACTGTGAAAAACACCAAAGTAAGACCTGACAGAAGCCGAAAGGCAGCAGAAACCTGAATCATAATATTAGTGTTGCTACGGGAACAGAAGACGGATGAGGGCTGAGATTTAGTGCTGGGATCCTGTACCCTGCTGAGTTTGTGCTGGCTGTGCTTTTTTTCTTTTTTTTACATATTTGAAGGAAAGAGAGGAGAAAGATGGAGGGTGTGCAGCCAGTGCTTGGCTGTAGGGTTATTTGGATTGACATCACCACAACAAAAAGTAGACCCTCATCAGGATTCTGGATCTCTGAATCTGGACATTTTTCATCTTTCACTTAGGAGAAAATGAAAATGGAGAAAGATTTTTTCATAGCTGTTTCCAAGAAAAAATCAACAAACCTGAAGTCTTCTGAGTTTCTCAGTGTGTTGACATTAAGCAAGTCAATCCTAATCACTGTAAAGATCTAAGAACCTCAACGGTGGAACTCTGAAATCATAACCTGAGCGTCACTTTCAGCGGTTAAATTATGAAACATTAAACAAACAGCTGTCAAAAATGAATGTTCACTTCAAGAGACACAATAACAGAAGCAATCTGAAGTTACGTGAGTTCAGGTTTGGGCAAAGATCCTCACAGAAAGAGGAAGCTCCACTCTGTTACACCAAACCAAAGTGGCTCAATCTTAATAGTTTTGGATCGAGCGGTGTCGGTTATGTCTGATTTTATTTCTACAGCTTTCTGTCAGAGAAGCCGTTATTCCATCGTTACTCAGGCTGCAAATAAACCTCAACACACACTGAATTTTCCTCCACTGAAGGAATAAAACCAGTCCTGAAAGATTAATAGCAGCTTTATGGACTTAAGAGGAGACATGTTTTTTTTTTTTACTGGATTTGCCAGGTGTGATGGTGGCAAAGTGTGTGTGTGTGTGTGTGTGTGTTGATGATGTATTACATAATGCATCCATGTGGCTCTACATTCCAGTGCTGTCAGTATTAACCTCAGCACCTCAGTAGCTGACAGCATCCTGGCTCTGCATGAATAAATGTGAGACAGTGTGTGTGTAAATGTGTGTGTGTACCCTGGGAATCCCTGAAACACACACACACACACACACACATACACACATCCTGTTGATAGAAAGAATGCTACACAAAGGTAAAGGTAAAGGTTTGTGTCCTTAAAGAGAATCTTTGGACGTCTTTTTCTCTTCACTGAAACTCCACCCTGAATAAACAAACTCCTCTCAGGGTTTAGTTTTCAGCTTTTTAAAGGAACATTTCAGCCTTTTTAACAGATGACCTTCCACACTTGAATAGGTGGCTTGCAAAAAGAACTTCTTGAGACCGAGAATTGAGTCGTAACTGAGTGTGGAGATGTTTAAAAGCTCTTTTGTAAACTGTTAAAAATTAGAAAATGGAGTCGTTTTTCTGTTTCTCTGCTTTGTTTCTATTAGCAGTGCTCCCTCCCTCTCTTTGTTTCCACTCTATGTCCCTAAATAACCCCTCCCTCTCTCTTTTACTCACTTCAGCCTTGAGGTCCATTCAAGCTAAATGTTAAACACAGATATGGATACTGATGGAGCCTTCTGTCCACGCCCTAGTGTTTGTTTCGTCTGTATTTCTGTATATTTCCATAAAACTAACAGGTGTAGGCTAAATGGAGCAGTGCTGCTGCAAAGTTTTTGGAGAAAAACTTTGTAACTTGGTGTAAAACTCAAAATTTTTTATCCTCGGTCGCCATGTTTGTTTTTAAGTTTGTTGTTATAAACTTTTGAATCTGGGCTGCCCCCTCCTGGTGGATGTATTATACACCAGTATCTTCAGTGTAAAGGAAGTATATGAACAGTGATGATAACATCATTTGGAAGTACATGTTTTTGCACGTAAAGGAAAAATGATCCAGATTCTGACCTATTAAATCATTTTGTGTTGGAAAGTTGTGACAGAAAAGTGCGGCAACAGTCAGACCCTTGGAAGGCGACACCTTTTTGTAGTTTCTTCTACACTGAAGTGTTGTTGTTTGTACTCTTTCCTGTATGTAACAGCATCAAATGAAAATGCAAACTGCCGGCTCACCAGGACGTCGTGGATCAGCGCCTGATAGGTCCAGGTGTGGTGGAGGGGCGTGGCCATGTCCACGTTACGATCAGCCAGAACAAACAGAGGCCTCTGGAAACTAAAGAGAAGAATAAAGTGTAAATCAAACAATGACTCAAACAACACATAGAGTCCACATCATCCATCATTGTTCCTGATGCACCACAGTGAGTGGATTTGTTCACCTGAACTGTCCGGCTGCCATGTTATCTCCAGTGAAGAGACTGTTTCTGGCATCCCGAAGGTTTTCACGGAGCTTCTTATCCAACTTCTACAACACACACAAACACAATGCAGGATGCGCATTAAGTACAGCGAGCAGTGAGGAGGTAGATGTGTGGGTGTGAAGGAAATCAGAGACGTGAGGAGGGTAAGATGATTAATGGGGCAGCTTAGCTAGAAATTCCATAACGATTAGTCATTTCGGGATACAAGCATGAAATCTGGTACAGGTAAAGTCAAAGATATTCCCAAAAGATGTGTGTAAGGAGGCATCAATAATTCTCAACATGGTGCCCATTCCAGCCATTTTTCAAGGTGGCTGCCAATGATAACTGTTTTCTTCTACTCAACTCAACTCGACGCAAGGACAACACCAGGAACAGAGCCTGCTGCTTAATTTGAGTCAACACAGGGAGTCAAATGATACATTTTCCTATCAAGGATGGATATTTACTGATATCAAGGACCTGATCAGTTTAATTTGTCTAACATACCATCCCAGAGGCTAAAGGTTTGGAAAGAAATTGGCAGGGCTTGGATCAGAAATGGGTGTGGCTTAAACACGGGTTGTTTTGATTTTGTTTTGCAATTTTATATGACACAAAAATAAATTAAAAAATGGAATGGAAAATGGGTTTGAAATTGTTGTTTTTAAACATGAGGTTGCTGTTCTTGAACCACAAGTTGATACAGTTTGGAAAAAGTTACTTATTGCTTCGATATCATTTAGCAGATGCTTTTGGCAGTGGTGAGCAATTTCTAGATTTCTGGGATTTAGTGTCTTGCTCCAGGACACTTCAGCATGTGACTAGTGAGCTGGAATCAAACTTACGGCCCTCCAATTGCAAGTCATTAACTCTACCTCTGAGCCACAGCTGCCCCAGTAAATGTGATCTTTTGTTGTCCTCTTTAATCATCCATAACAAGGACATTGATGGAAAAATGGTTATCATAAGAGGTCATTTTGAAAAATGGCTGCCATGAGCACCATGTTGAAAATTCAGGATTCCTCCATATCTAGTTTTCTTAGGAATATCTTTGGCTATAGCTGTACTAAATTTCATTCTTGCGTCACAAAGCAAACAATTGTTGTGGTTATCTTCTCTACTAGATGGACTGTGTATTGAAATGAACTTACCACTGCCACCATTTCAGCAGCATTTCCTCTGGGACAGCGAATGATCGGCACAGCACCTGATCAACAATAACAGCAACAAAAACAGTTAAAAAACAGATTTAATGATTCCTCGTCCTGCTGTGTGTCATTACATAGAAAACAGTTTGAATCAGAGACTTGAGATTTTCATTCTGAGGGATCACTCAGGTGTTTAACTGAATGCTTCCATCTAGTGGACAGGAACAAAACAACACTGCCTCAACCGGTGGATGATGAGCAGGGTGCGTTTCTTAGTCGATTGGTCTCCAGTGAAGACACACAGACTGACCGAGTGTGACGAAGAAACAGAAGAGAGAGTCCACGATGGTGTCCATGATGACCTCCATGTCTGTGTCCTTGATGTCTGCTCTGTTGATGGCTGCGGGGAGACACAGACATATTTAATTGTCACTTTATTTCACCACTTGCTTTTGATCCTTTCAGTCCATTGTTGGCGTTTGTGTGTGTGTGTTACCGTGGTAAGAGATGAGCTCCTTTTTTTGATGGCAGAGCACAAACATGTCGTCTTCCAGAGTGATGAAGTTCAGGTACTGATCATACACCTAAAAAAAAAACACAAAATCACTTTTAAATTTCTGCTGATGTGTTAAATATAGAATTCAATATTAGAAGAAACACTGATATTGTTCCTAAATTAGGCATTCACTGCTGATTAAGCCATAATAACCTTGGTGACTTGGCTGACGGCGTTAGCAGCCAGAGCAGCATTGGCGATGTCCTCCAGTTTACTTCTACTGATGGCGGAGATGAAGTTCAGATAATACGACTCATAAAGCTGACTCCTCAAGTCCTGCACATACACATATCATGAATTCATTATGAGTTTTCATTGAAATCAGGCTGTTAATGATATTTTAGTTCACAGTGTCAGTGTGTGTGGTGTTGAAGTGAGTGAGCACCTGACATATCCTGGCAATGTTCTCCTCTGTGGGCATGACAAAGTAGATGGCTGGAACGTCTGGGATAGGATCTCTGTCTGAGCCGAGGAGACTGGAAAATGAAACTGATGTTAAACTTTGATCCAGTTAGAGCAGAAGATTGATTTCACACCAAAACAGAAAAAACACAAAACAAGTAACAGCTTCTGAGACTTAACGTTGTATTTAATATAGGGCTGAACAATTTGCAAAAATAATCGGATTGCAAATTTTTTCCTCCTATATTGCAATTGAGATCTATTTTGCCATTATTTTTAGCTTCCCCATATTGTGTGGTGTTGATATCAATTGCCATATTGAAGGGGGTGATATTTTTTTTATTATTGATGTTCACTTTGAAAACACATACATGAGGGAGAAGAATAGAATTTTCTTAAAACAGAAGAAACTTTGTTTGCATATATAAGTGCATCTCAAAAATTAGAACATCATAAAAAGTTTAAAAGTTTTGGTCACTAACTTCAAAAAAAGATATTGAATAGATTCATTGTACATAAAGTAAATTATCTCAAGACTTTATTTCCTGAAATGTTCATGATTGTGGCTTACAGATAATGGAAACCCAAAATTCAGTGACTCAGAAAATTAGAATATTGCACAAGAGGCCTCTGAAAAGTTTTGCTGTTTTCCAAGTTTTCGCCCCTTGTTCCGTAATTTTTGCTGCTTTTTGACCATTTTTTTCACCTTAAAACTATATTTATGGCTACTTCTTAATGTTTTTGCAACTTTTCACCACTTAGATTATTTCTAATGCAAAAGTAATTTTCAACAATTTGTCTCTTTGAGCTGGATTGAGTAACACTGGGTCAAGGTTAGGGGAGAAAACAGCTAATGCAAAAACAAAACTGTATTGTTTTCAGACACAGGGAATATGGAGCTTTTGGGATGTTGTAAATCTGGATAGGTAAGGAGGGAAGGAGCAAAGGAATGTGTGTCTCTTACAGGTGCAGGGTGATGCCCATGTCTCTCAGCTCTTTGACAGACAGCAGTGGGGAGATGATGTCCTGGCCAAACCGGTCGTATACCAACACCTGGACACGCAGGAAAAAAAAATCCACAACATTAAATATTTAATCAGCGATGAGACAAATGATTTTGGTAGCCTAAGTAGATTTTCATTGACCCAAATTGAAGCTTACAGACAAAGCTATAGCTGTATCTTTGAAGAGCGTAAATATGTTTTACAGGGTATCTGCAGGTTCCAGCAAGTCAAATTTCAGACTGTTTCAGATCTTTTAATGCCACATTGAATAACATTTATGACTGAAAACATAATAAATATAGGAGATGGTTGGAAGATCACACTATATCACAACTCAAGCACAGCATGTGTGTCACTAAATCACTAGCTAGCATATAGATAACAATATATCTAAGCAGCTTGTGAGAAAGTAGCCTACAACTCCTTCTCAAAAAGTCCTGCGATAAAAAGAAAAAACCATATAACATTAACTAGCCCTGCCCTTACTACTCGAAGACCTTTGAGTGATGTATCTAAGGCCAGCATATGACATTCATAAAGAATTTAAGACATTGAAAGGCCTTAATTTTAAATACATGAATGTAATACTTTTCGAGATGTGCAGACATCTTTGTTCACTCAATAACTATGAAAAATACAAAAACAGTTAAGCAGCCAACAAATACAAAGCACAGATGTTCAGAGCAAACTTCGAGAAAGTTTTTTAGCAACAAATCTAGACCAAGATACTGACATCTGCAGTAAATGAGATATTTTCTTGTGTTGACATAGTGAAGTTTGGACAAACATTGAGAGTGTGTTTGAGAGTCAACTTTACCTTCCATACTGGCTCAGCTGTTGTGTTCTTCAGAGGAGGAGCGTTAAAGTCAAGCATTCGTTTCAGGGCGACTGCAAGAGGAAAAGCAAACAGATGATAGTTATTGAATTGTTCAAATAGACCAGTTAAGTATAACATAAGAATGGATGTGACCTGAGTTTAAAATCTAGTTTTGCTTAAGGTTAATCTTTTTGTCGAAGCTTCTCTTTCTTTTTGAAGCTGCAGAAGTCTGTTTTGCTCAACTTCTGGATCTCACAATACGGCTTTTTCGTGTTATTTAGACTTTATATTAAGCAAGTTTAAGTAATAGTTAGGTAATATGTAACTTCTGAGTAATACTGCAGGTTAACTTCATACTGACTATGTTAACAGGCTTGGATGATGTGCCACTCAGTGTATTAATAAAAAAAACTGTTCACCCTCCTGTTGCCTTTGGGTCAATTTGACCTCATTTCAAAAGTTATTTTCTCATAACTTTGGTTTTCTTTCATAGAATTGCTTGAAAATTACATGGGTGCTTCCATGCTATGTTATTTGCATTTAAAATCAGTTATGACTATTTTTGAAAAATCATGTGGTTTGTATAAAAAGTTGAAGCATCTTGCTGACATTAAAAAAGTGAAATGATGTCAAAACAATTTCCTGCCTTCGCTTTTACATATACTTGTCTGTGATAATACATCAACACATGTAAAAAAAACAATACTTTTGCTTTTTTTCTACTCAACAAAGAGGTGTACCTTTATGTAAATAAGGTCCATCATACCATACATTACAAAGATAGTTTTTAAATCTATGTGAATATGGTGGAAACACACCCTGTTCTTTATAAGCAGTTAGAACAGACAGTGCAGAGTAAATCTGAAGCCAACATGAGGGTTAAATTAAACATTTTTCAGGTGCTGAGTGATCCTTCCTCAACATTTTGGTTAAGAAGTACATTATCAAGATCGCTTGTTTGAGTAGATTCGCAACTTTTTGTGAAAATATATTCATTATCATTCATCTTCAATTCAACTGATTTACATTTCGTTCTGTTGATGCCTGTTTTATTTATCGTTTTACTTATTGTGTCTATGTATGTGAACGGGAACGTATGAATGTATGAATATATGTATGGATATACACATGCATTTCACGATTGTTTTAATCATATACAGTTTGTTCTTCATTTCATATTCAATATTCCTTACATATTAAATATTTTATGTGTATAATGAGTCCCTCGTTTTCATTGTTTTTTTAAATTCTTATTCATTATTTAAATTATATTTATTAAATTTTATTGTTATGATTATTCTTCTCCCCTACACATTCTTTATTTCTCTCTATTCTCCCTCTCTCTCTTTCTTTCTTTACTATGCTCTTGTTCATTCGTCATTATCTTTAGTTGATTCTAAAAATCTCTGTTTAAACGTCAAGGAGACGTCAATGTATGAAATGTATACAATACAATTTCTCAATAATACTTGAAAAAAGTACATTATTCAGTATTAGTTGAGGATTTCTTACAACAGGTCAATGAAGCAGATCAGTCTGAATCGACACACATCTACGAGGTTACGGATAATAATAAATGTATAAATCAGGTGTTATTTAACGTTGTATTTAATGTTTTCGGGGTCAGAAAGGTTGAGAAATTTCGATATCTGTCAGATTTTAAGTGATTTCTTCACTAGTAGCAGCATGCTAGCTTCACCCTGTCAATTCAGGCTTTAGGAAACCAACAGTAACATCAGCTGACCAGTTTAACAGCAGGTTAATTATTCAGTTAACTGGTTAATAGCCTGGTAACTTCTCTATTCTCTATATGTAAGACAAGTGTGAATGTTTCTGTATCTGTAGTGAAACTGAAACGTCAGCTCATCACTTCAACTGCTTGAATTGAAGATTGAATAATTCGCTGGTTGGAGATGAAGCAGACTTAAATAAATCTCTGCTGTCACGCTGAAGGTTATTTAAGAACTAAAAAGTCCGTTAACACAGCTGTCTTTCGCGAAAATAACCCTCTACTGAAGAAAAGAAGAGTTTGACAAACCGATCTGCTTCTCCCGGACGGACGCCGCCATGTTTGATGTTGTTGGTGATGACGGAGCGTCCGATGACGTGGCAACAGTTCGACGTGAGCAGAACGTCAAAGAGGAGTCAAAACGTAAGACGTCTTACTCCAACTTTTTTTTTTTAATATATCACAGTGTTTTTTCTCGTTTAATGTTTCATTTAATGGAAGTTTTGCAACATAAAGGATAAAGAGTGGGAGTAATATGACTGTACTACTGGACTAAAAAAAAAACAGAGATAGTTTTATTAGAGAAATAGAAAATTAGTGTATTGAGGTCTCACTCTGCTTAGTTTTCTGAGGTCAAAAAATGAAACGCAAAAATTTTTTTTAAAGGGACTGTGAGGACTTTCTGAGACCCTGTTTAAACAACAACGGTTTTTGGGTGTAATGCAAAAGTATGTGTAGCGGCTAAAGTCCGCTGTAGCCTCTACCGTCTGAAGGTGGGTGAAAAGTTGACGTGTACCGAGTTTATAAAGTAAACAAACTGAAAACCGCATATAACGTTTAGATAAAAAAAAAACTGTTTATTTCTCGTTTGCTTCCAATAAGCCTTAAAACAGAACTATGAAACTAATACAAAGAAAACCCGAATACAGTCGAAAACTGTGTGGCTCCTTCACCTGCAGAACCCTTTCTGCTAATTAACCAAAACATTTAACACCTGTGGCCACCTCAGCAGGTATCCCATGATGCTGCTCTAACCTCCAGTGGCCAGGTATAAAATAAAGATAATGATAAGCCAACAGTCAGATGTAACATGGCTTACAGTATGGTTGTGTTTCGGCTTCCTGTTTACACGGAGACAGCGTTTTTGCCGACCGAAAATGCAAACTTTTGAAAAAACACAATCCAAAGTGGAAGTTTTCAAAAACGCTGTTTTCACTGCCTCATGTAAACCATAGACAGTATATAGAATGTACAGCATAGCGCCGCCTGTCACCGTTCTACGATTTTGAAGCCAAAAAACCCTGTTACTCAAGCTGCCATTGTGCAGCCAGAGTCTGCTCAGTAGAGAATTTCTGGTGGAGCAGAGTAAAAAAGAGAAACAAAAATATTTATTTCTTCTTTAGAAAGTTTAGTCTCCTTTTGGCTCTCTTTCCTGAAGTTTCTCATAGCCCTGATAAAAACTACTCACGAACAGCAGCTGTCAATCATCGTAATACTAAACTTGTAACGAGGTTTTTAACGTCCGATAACTAATGAAAAACCAACTCAACAAAAGTATTCAGTCTCTCTAACCGAGAGGAAAAAATGACTGCATCATTCTTGAGGATAATGTTTGAAATACAGGTAATGGAAATCTAGAAAAAATACAATTGAATTGAAAACCGAAGAAATCACAACAACAAGAGAAAGTTTCTGAGTTTTTTATAATCCACTAGAACAAAGCAGAAATGTTATACACAGCACAAAACCTGCATCAAACTGAAAACGGATAAATAAAGTGAAATAAAAGTAAAAGGTCACAGCACAATCAACAATTCAGAAAAGCTCATCTAATAGACAGCTAAAGGGCTTATAGGATGATGTGTTGATAATTAGATCAATAATTAAATTGAAAGTTTCAGTGAGTTTCGTGGGAAAACTATTTTTTGAAAAGTATGTGTAATACTCTGGAAATCTAAAAATACAACCTTACTGAAGTATTTTCACATACAAAACATGAGCTCTCTACAATCTTTGTGCAATCCATCATTTTCAGAAGGAAAACTCCTTTTTTAAAGACATATTTTTCTTTAACAATGTCAATTATTCCACTGAATAAAAAGATAAAGAAAAAGAACGCACAAAAACAAAAAAACTGCATCATCAACTATGTACATTTAAAACAAAACAAGGCCGTTTTTAAGGCAAAATTAAAGAATTAGCACCATTACTTCTCAGTAAATATCACAACATATATGAAGAGGAGGAAATGGGAAAAATGCTCATTTAAAGCTCTGGACTGATTTTGATTCCAGTGACGGTTAAAAGTCATTTTCAGGTTTGGACAGAATAAACAGTGAAGGAAAGAAAGTGTTTTTTTTTGCCAGGATGTTAACTTAAAAAGCAGATTTTTTACAAAAACGGTGAGGCTTAATGTTCAACTGACCACAACATAAACTCGAGGAAAGGCGGGAGTTTTTTCCTGACCCAGAATCCTGCTGCTCCTCTAACTCTCTGTGGGGAGGAGGTGTATGTAGTGGCTGACTGCCTGCTCCACTGAGCTTTTGAAAGCCTTGTATGAGGAGGCGACGGGTAGGAGGAGGCATTTGGAGTTAGGCTCGCTCTGAGGGAAGAGCCCGCTGTCTCTCAACACTGTCCACTTCTCTCTTCGTTTTCTTCCTGCCTGAGCCTCATCCTCTTCAGCTCCTAATGAAGAGGAGAAGGGGTGGAGGAAGGAGAGAGAGGGAGCAGGAAAGAGGCCGGCGGATGGAAGCTCCTCAGCTCCTGTGGCGAAACGGAGGAGGTCCGGCAGGGAGATGGACGTCCTCCCAACTGAGGAGAAGAGGAGAATGAGAAAGCAGGAAAAGAAAAAGAGTCAAAGAGATGATGAGGAGGAAACATAGAGGGGGAGAGGACAGGAGGAATCAAGAGATGATACAAAAAGTCAAAACATGATTGGAGAAGAGAAACTCAAGAGATGCATAGGAAGGAAAATGAGGAATAGTGAGAAAGACATGAGGAGAAAAAGGAGAGGAAAGTGCAGAAAGGAAGTCGGAGAGGAGGGCACAAAAAGAATATAAAAAAGTAGAAGTGAAAATGGAGGAGAAGAGAAAAATTTTGGGACAGAAGAGTGGAGATGAGTTAGAGTTTTGAACATTCAGTGAAATTCTTTTTCAAGCAAGCTATTGTTTATTTTCGGTTAAAAAAAACATATTTTTCGACTTGATACGAGCCATATGCACCAGACCTTAAAAATATCTTATTTCAAGTAATTTAAAGACCAAAATGACCTCTGAATTGGTTGTAACAAGTAAATAAAAATCTACAAATGGGGTAAGGGAAAAGTCTCTTGTAATAAGACATTCTGATTTCAACAAACTTGGTGAGCAAATTTTTCCTATCCCATTAGCAGATTTTTTTTGACTCGTTAAAAGCAATTCAGGCATAGTTTTTTGTTTTTTAGAATCTTGAAATAAGACATGATTCTGGACTTGTCAGTTGAAGGTGGCTCATATCAAGACTAAAGAGACTATTTTTTACTAAAAAATACAAAACAAACACTCGCTTGGATTTCAGTTTTCGCAGTGCAGGTTGCTAATATTATCCTTCGTGTTTATTTAATATCTCAATAGGTAGATTGTGTCATGACTGCATACCTTCACACTCAAGCAGAAAGTGCTTCCAGAAGGTGATAACAGATTTCTCCATGTTCAGTTTCTCCTTCTCTGTGGAGAAGTTGACTGTGAACAGTTCACCGAGCGTCTGAGCTGTGAGCTGAACTGTTGTTTGACAGAAAACGCTGAAGAACACCGATGGGAAAAGCTGCACCTGAATCAGAGAACAAGGACTCGTTAGGGCTGTAAAGGACGTTTGAGTTGACACAAACCTGTTCAGTGAGATATTTAAGATTTACTCTGCTAAACACACCTGATCAAAGATGCCTAAAGTCTGCAGACCCTCCCTGAACCTGGATGAACACACAAGCAGGTGATGCAGTTAATTCACAAACAGAGTCATGGTTGATAAAGGAGTGATGTCATGGAACTGTTGATAATGCAGGTTTGATGTGTTTTCTCTGTACCTCTGCAGTGGCAGCTGCATCCTGGTGATCATCCTGAAATTGACCAGATTCTCCACCAGAGCCTCTTTCTCCTCCAGGCTGCTGATTGGTTGACTGCAGCCGGCCAGCTCCAGGTACTCCCAGCTCTCCGCCATCACCATTTCCAGCTCATGCAAAGACTCCGCCTCTGCCATCTAAAAATCACGCGACCAATCATCTTGATTACATCTCATTTGTTATGTTGCTGTCAGTGGAGTTAACGCAGTAAAAGTGTGCGTCTGATTTTTACTCACCCTGCGGACTTGCCGGGTGAAGTGTGTGTCAGGGGTCATGTGTGTGACAGTGAGCGGACGGTTGGGGGGGTAGTTGAAAAGACACTGGTAGAGGGCCGGGGAGAAGAAGCCGACGGGAGGGCCGCCATGAACCAGTAAGAGAGCGAGCAGGCAGCCCACGTCAAAGTACACGTCGTCACGCAGAGCTGCAAACACACACACGAGGTTGGAGAGTCGGCTGAAGAGTTTGTCAAAGAGTCTGTTTGTCGGGGGTTTGTTTGTCAATGGGAGGTTTTTTTTAATTTTTCGGAGAGTCTGATGGAGTGAATGTTGGTTGGAGAGTTGGTTAGGAAGTTTCAGGGAGAGTATGTGTTGGAGAGTTTGTCAGAGAAGACGTTGTGGAGTTTGTCTGTCTCTGGGAGAGATTTGTTGTTGGTTTGTTGGAGAGTATTGACAAGTCTGTTGGAGGCTTACTAGGACAGTCTTCTGAAGGGTTTCTCTAAGATTGTGTCTTATAGTTTGTTGTAGACCATGGACATAATATAAATAGATGCCTCATAGTGTGCTGGAGTGTGATGCAGCAACGCCGCCATCTTGGATGAGTCTCCTAACTCTGGGCTAACACCAGAGCAAACCAGAGTCAACACGGAGTGAGGAACTTTTTCTGCATTTTTTGCAGCCCACGGTTACAATAGCAGGCACAGTTTTACCAGAAAAATATCTGATATGATCAATAACAAAAAAATTTTTTTTTGTAAAAGTGTCCTGTATCAAAACTACATCTGTCATTTTTTAAAAATGAAACCGTGTGAAAATTAGATGAAAATTTGGGAGTTGTGATATTTTTTAGTTGGGCACTCAGTAAAAATAAATGCACTGGAGGCTCATGGGAGATCCATCCAAGATTGCAGCCCTGAGCGTCTGTTCCAATATGGTTGGAGACTATGTCAGAGAGTTAGTTGGAGAGTTTGTTTTCGGGGAAGTTTGTTTAGAGAGTTTATAACAAACTAATAAAGATAGATTTGGAAACAAGAACTCTACCTTGGGAGTGCAGAGCCAGGTTCTTGGATCCCTCTGGTCCCTCAAAAACCACAGAGTCCTTGATTTGCTGCGCCAAGAGCCTCAGGAAGCTCTGCCTCGCTGTATCGCTGTCCTGGAGGCTGCCCAGAAATACAGTCTGCTGGTTGTTTCTGAACCTGGATCAAGATGACAAGGAGGTTGAAATAAAGTCACGTGTAGTTGTCGTATTCCTTTGTTTGATGATGAAAATCTTAAATCTTGTATCCCTGTGATCAGCTTCTTCTTACCTCACAGTCAAAGTGTGTGTGGGGTCAAAGTCAGCCCTCCTCACGAGCTCTAAACCTGCATACAGAGCCTTGTCCTCCTCCACCTCCACATGGACTGTCGAGGTGCTGAGCTGAGGGGCTAAGGCTCGCAGGAGGTCCTCAGGTGATCCACATTCAACAGGTAGAGACGGTCTAAGAGATAACAGGGAAGGAAGTATCTTAATATAAGTCATCTATAAACACATTTAAGCACATGGTAGCGACAGGTTTGTTTCATACCTCTTACAGCTGATGGAGGACGAGCGACGTTTGGACCTCAAACTCCCCTGACCTCCTTGAGGAGATGCAACCAGTGAAGCTGCAAGGAAATGACCAAAGTTTGTCAGTGCTTTAATGGTTGACCCATCTGTGGCTTCAACAGAAAACAGTCACTTAAATACCTCACATATCTCAGCAGTGGGTCTTCATTTATGAAAGAATATCTGAAAGTTTTGTGTCTGATACTTTTAAAGTAAATCTAAGTTTTTGGTCCATCAGAGACTCAGACCTTTTCCGTCAACATTCTGAGTGCAGTCACTGCAGGCCCAGTCTGTGGTGTCCAACCTCAGCCCTGAACATTTCCTGTGAGTCCCTCCAGAGCCACAGAGCCGGCAGCGGATCACTTTGAACCACCTGGAACAAAAGCAACAACAGTGAAGTCAAAAGAGGAAAAGAAGAAACAAGGCAGGGATTCAGTGCACTACAAAAAAAGTGTTTAACTACCCTGACTCTGCAGAGTATGTGCGTCCATTTTTGCACAGACAGGTGAGGGCGTCGCAGCGTGTGTAAACGACCAACAGCTCTGAAAATGCATTTGCCTCCAATTCCCATGATGCATCCCTGCAGATGAGATAATAAAGAAAAAACACACTCATCTTTCCAACTTTTCTCACTATTTTTTTCCTTATGGAAACCTTATGTGATGTTTCTCTGTCATGTATTACCTCTCTGGGATGTAGATTCCCATACGCAGCATTTCTGCCTGGAAGTTTTCTTTGTTGTTACACAGAGTGCATCTGAAGAAGAAAAGGCCGGCACTGTGGGCTTGACGCTGGCACACACACACAGATGATAATGAATAGTTGACAAAGGCAGCACATTGACAAAGGATGATTGTTGCAGCTCTAAAGGCAGAAGAAGCAGCATTTATTGTTGGTTCCTTAAAGTTCCTCTAAAATGCATCAGGCTTGAATAAATGAAACAGACAGATTGATGATACCTGCACACAGTCCCGGTGGAACCAGCTGGTGTGGCAGGACGGACATTTGAGGACGGAGTAGCCCAGGACTGGCTCAATGGTGTCAAGACAGATGGAGCAGGACTGAGGCAAACTGAAGTCTGAGCCCACACACAAAGTCTGAGTGGGACTGTGATCCGGACAGTAAGACCTGAACACAAACACAGCATTAAAAAAAAAAAAGAAAAATCCCAAATGGAGAGAATAAACTGAGAAAAGAAAAGAGCTGTTATAGATGCAGATTTTGTGTAATATTCTATCAACTCATCACACATCAAGGTTTAAACCTGATTCAGTAAACCCCAAACAGCCTGAGTAATAAAATAAAAACTCACGGGAACTCTCCAGAAAACTGTGAGATGAAGCCCCGTTTCCTCCCACAGGGGAAGTGAATCATCTTCTTGCAGCTTCCAACGTAACAGCCGACACACGCGCCCTTCTTCTTACAGTGGCGACATGTCTGAAACACAGGAGTAACAGTGAATACACACAGGAGTTACATGGGAAAAACACAGTGCACTCCGTATATCACCATAAGCAATAGCAAAAGAAATGCACTGAGAGTCAAAGAAAATATCTAACCAGCCGAGACGCTCGGCGGATCTCCCGTTTGATGTCATCAATCAGGAAACCAAAAACGCCTTCGTTCTCCCCTCCTCGCTGGTAAACGCCACACGAAGTCAGCTGAATTACAAAACATACTGATGATTATTACAACAGACATCCACTCAGCGCAACACACTTCAAAGAAAACTATCTGTAAGTCCTACAGAAAGCTGAAAAGTTCTACATCTTTAACATCATAAACTCTACCGTACATGAACATGAGAACACGCACTCAGAGACTCACCAAGCAGAAGTAATGAACAGAGAGTTTGTGCTCTTCCAGAGTCACTTTTTCTCCAAACATGGCCGGGTCATCGTCACTCAGCCCGCAGAGAGCACAACCTGCACAAAACAACAAATATGAATTACATGTCAAGTATTTGCTGAATTTATGAGATAACTTAATTAGTCAAAGAGCTGATGAAAAAAACACAAACATGAATACTCTTTCTAATAACAAACCACTGCAGGGTTAACACCTTCGTAATCCCAAGTTTGGCCACCTTCAAAAGGGATAATATTGATATGACAGTAAAATAACAGTCAGATGTTTCACTCACACTCCTGTTTGCTGTCAGCATCCTGCAGCCTCTGTCTCTTCTTCTTCATGTCGGTGTGAAATAAGCCTGGAGGGACACACACAAATGGGAGGTCAAACACAAACACACTGTTTCTGTAAAGCTGAAGACGTGTACATTCTGTAGAAACGCAGCAACTCTTACAGGTGACTTGTCTCCATGAATTTATTTATCTCGATGTAACAATACTTCATGAACATCAAGAACAAAACAAAACAAATATTAGAGGCCACAGGGATCAATTCAAATAATGAAATGGTACCAAATAATTGTTCATAATGCAGGATAAGACAAATTTGGTGCAAAAGAAATGTGCTGAGTGATTAAAAAAAATAAAATAATTGTGATTATTTTTCTCTTTATTGCAAGTGCAATTTACTGTGCCATTATTTTTAGGTTCCCTATCATATGTGTCATTAATATCACTTGCCATATCAAAGGGGATGATATTTGTTTTATTATTCTCGTTTTGAATAAGAAAAACACATACATAAGGAAACATGCATAAACAGATATGTCTCAAAATTAGAATGTCATGAAAAGGTTGAATATTTTCTGTCACTCATTTCAGAAAGTAAAACTTAGATATTATGCAGACTCATTAAATATAAATGAAATTATTTCAAGCTTTTATTTCGAAAATCAAACTGTTAGTGAGAGAAAAGGCTCTTTTCATCTAATACCCATCCAGCAATAACTCGCAACATTGCTTAAACTCAGAATGTAGGAACTAAATATGTATAAAATCGCTTTGTTATTGAATACAATATTCAAAATGTTAAATATAACAAACTACCTTTGTTGTGCTCTACATTTTTAAGGCTCATTCACGAGACGTTAAACAACAAAACATCGACATGAAATAGACGATACTATCAAGTGTTCGAAGGAAAAGTGAAGTAAATAAAACATACTTTACATTCAGGGTTGAAGAATATCAGAAATTGGTCATTTTCGTTTCTTTTTAGGAGTTTATTCCACTGCTTCGTATTTATTTCTGTACAAAAACCGTCGAGTTTTAAATTTCCCTCGTTCAAATTTCTTCTTCGCGTTATTTCCTTCACAACATAAAACAGCCACAGCGCCTCCACGCGGTGAGTTGGATACAGCCCCGAGCCACTCTACGCCTCTGAAATGTTGCTGAACTCATTGTGACAAAGTTGTATGCACATTTGCATCTATGGTGAGTCGGATTTTTATGCTGATTAAAATTAAAATTGGCATGCTGATTACGAAATTGCAGTCAATTTTTTCTAGCACATCTTTATTTTCCTCCCTCCAGATAAGCAAAATTCCTAGAAAGAAACTGACTGCAATTTTGGAATCAGCATGCCAATTTTAATTTTAATCAGCATAATAATCTTACTCAACAGATTTTTTCCCCCCACATTGTGTAATTGTTTTAAATTGCATCAATTGCAATGTCCTTTCCCTGATCTTTGAGTTACCAAATAATGCAAGTCTCATTCTTGACCTACAGAGGGCTCTACAGGACAGACAGACATAATTGGTGCAAGCTCTCAGAATGACCTGCAGGTAGGTAATGTTTTAATTGATTGGTTTCATATGTGCAAATATTTCTTCATGTTTTATTACTTTTTTTTGAAAAAATAATTACTCTTAATGAACTAATGACCACATAATGTGAATGGAAGAACTGAAAAAGGCTAGTAGAAAAAGATGAATGACCTTTTATTAACATCTCTGTCAGTTAACAAAAAACATCAGAACTAATATAATTGTAAAATAAAATTGTCCAGGGTGTCAAAACAGCCAAATACAAGACAACACAATGTTATTTTTTTGTCTTCAAATTTTGTCTTCATTATTTAAAAAAAAAAAAAAAAAAAAAAAAAAAGTGTTAACTTGCCTGAAAATTTGTGACTTTTCTACCCAAGCTATGACTTTTTGTGTCAGAGTTTGACACTTTATCTTAAAATTTTGACTTAGTCTAAAGCTATTGACTATTGTACTCAAATTTTTGATTTATTTTAAATTTAGCATTTCAAGAATTTGACTTTTTTCCTCAAAATTCTGACTCTATTTTCAAAAAGTATTGACCTCTTTTCTCAATACTTTGACTTTAATCTTGAAAAAAGTGAAATTTTGTTTCAAATTTTTTGACTTGACGTTGGCCAGAATAAAAAATAAAATAAAAAATCTCAATAAGCCAAGTTTTAATTTAATTTTTTTTAAACTGGCAGAAATGGACTTCCATAATTTTGGACTCAGGTGCTGCCTTCAAGTTTGAATAAAGAAAGAGTTAAACAAGAATTAATTGGAAACATTTTTTTATTTGTTTTTATTTTCAGATGTAAACAAAAAAGTAATTCAATCTTCAACCAGAGTGGAAATTTTTTCTCACACAGAAACACATTACTCCTTTTTTATAGGCTGTCTGTTTCTCATAATAAAGAATTGTGCGCGTGTGTGTGTGAGAGTGTGTGTGTGTGTGTCCTCTCCTTGCTGCGTCACGGGGGGAAGGGCGGTGCCCCCAGGTAGGCGCACCATCCGCGGTCACATCATCACAAACACTCGCAGCCGCACAGAGGAGTCAGTGTGCACACAGCCACGGAGACTCCCCGGTGCCAAACACACACACATACAGACTCCTCACACACTCACACATTTACACACACAAACACACACACACTCTGAAAGGCGAAGTGAACGAGCAGAAGCGCTGAGCAGCCGGAACATTTGGAAATATCGAAACAGGGAAGTTGGAGAGGAGCGCGCGTGTGTGTGGAAAGAGAACCGCTCGTCGGCATGTTCACCTGGGCCAAACAGGAGCAGGGAGGCCGCAACAAGGAGGGAGAGATGTACCAGACTGTGACCGAGGGGCTTCAGACCCTCTACACAAAGAAGCTTCTGCCTCTGGAGGAACACTACCTCTTCCATGACTTCCACTCGCCGGCGCTGGAGGTCGCAGACTTCCAGAGCAAACCGATGGTGCTGCTGGTCGGCCAGTACTCCACCGGGAAGACCACCTTCATCAGGTACAAAACATCACCGAGGAAGACCTGTGTGCGCGTGCTGAGCGTGCCAAAGTCTGCAGTTATTAATGTGGAGTCATTTCAGAGTGAAGGGAGTCAGTTCATGTGGGGCAGAGTCACCTTTATCAGGTGTTGGATCAAATTACAAATTACGCACCAAACCTCAAAGAGAAATCTGCGTCATTGAAGCTTTCTTGTGCACGCATTGGCACACAGACGTGGCAGCGAGTATTTTGAGAAGTAAGAGAAAGATTTTATGTTCAAGGGCAAATTTGAACTCGTCTGATGTGTAGAAAAAGACCTGAGAGGAGATTTGGCTTAGGTCTCACCAGTGCATTCTGCTTCAAGTTTTACTAGAAAATGTCCTGTTTGGTAAATCATATCAACACTGAATTGAGCTATTTTACTCTACTGTTGCAAAACTCTTCAGGGATTTTACTATGATGTGTAAAAACTTGCCAAACAGCAAAACAGAAAAAAAAGCGAAGTGACCAAATTCTGAATGGAGAACTGTTCCTTTGAGAGTTTGGATATTGTGTAAACTTGCACAGCTGAAAGAAATACTGCTTTTTAAATGCAGTTTGCAGCTGTTGAACAGTGTAGCTGTCATTCACTTTATTGTGAAATTCAAAATTAAAACAGCAAGTGTCAGATTACTGTGTGTCAACTGTGGAATTAGTTGCATTAAACCTCATAGGACCCTACATCCATGTATGTGGATACTTCAGAAATCTTTGACCAGTTAGCTACATTTAGGGACACTGCCCACATTATCTTGTATTGATATCACATTACACCCATTTCAGTAAGAATAAAAAGCTATTTATCTACAATGACACTTATAACTAATAACACTAAAAACATGACTTACTTTACAAGGATCAATTTTAGTGATTATACTTGTTAGTTCTTATTTATCCCAAATGACAAGCAGAAATAAAACATGCACAGGAGGTTAAACCAAACGTTCTCTCTGCTGATTTAAACTGGGACATGAAGATTTACTGGTTTTAACCTCAATAGTCTCCCCAGAAATGAACCAGTTTCTTTAATGTCAGTCTTGTAACTCTCAGGCAACATCAGCTCCACCCTGACATCATGTGTGTGTGTGTGTGTGTGTGTGTAGATCTGCTGTGACTCATACTACTTGGGTTGGCACATCAATGGGCACCAGCTGAGGTTTATGGGTAATGTAGTCATGGTAATCACTTCAGCCTGTCAGATGAATAGGATCAAAGCTTCATGTTTGCATTTCTTTGTGTAATTTATAGCCCATTGTTGTGTGTGACCTCTTTTTATTCTGCAGTTCCGGTTGGAAGTCGTAATGTTTCCTGCGTTTTTGTCATTGTTGAATCAGCTCTGAAAGTCTGACCTGTAGTTGACTGAAACCTAGAGGTTTAAACAGTGTGTGTGTTCAGTGATCATGTGGAAGAGCGTGTCTGTCTACAATTTGAGTAAATCACTTATCATGTTTAAGAAAATGGCCGTGTGGGATTCTTTAGATATGTATTTTTTTTCAAATAGACCTGATCAGTGTTTGTGGACAGAAGTGTTGTAGAATATAATGATTGGTCAAAGTGACATGAAGGGGTTAACCACCAAACAACGCAGTTTTTGATGAAGAACTATCACTTTAATGGATGGGAAATGACTTCCAGTTTCGTGATATCTCCACTTTTTTAGAGGAGAAATCCAGCATGTACTCCAGAGAGAGGAGTTAAAATCACAAAAGTCACTCCATGCTTATGACTATGTTATTACTAGATACTTACCAGACTGTGAAATATCAAGACATATTGTTGATTAAATAATGACAGTGTGAACCACAAACTCCAGACAAGCTCACAGACCACTGAGTCGGCCAATGACCAACTTTTTCATAAACTACACAAATTAAAAACTGGATTTTGGATATAGGCAATGTACAATACTTATTTGTGTTCTAGCTAGGTTAAGAGAGGTTTGATAAAGAAAACACATTTGATAACAAAGCTGCATCCCTTGTGTTTGAGTGCGTGTGTGTGTGACAATACTAACTGGTGACTGCCACCTGATCATAAGTGACACCTTCGGGGGAAGTCGTCATTTAGCATGGTAACAATTACCTTCAAAACATTGCTTGCTAAACGAGCTCTGTAACGGTCAGGTCTGGATAAACATCGGCTCCCTGGTGTAAAATTATTTCTGACAGTTGATCCCAGAAAAAGCAAACATTTTTTGTGCTGCCTACAGTTTTAATTCAGTGTTGAAAGAATGCGAACTCATCTGAATAAATGGAGCTTAACACCACTTGCGCTTCCAAAATGTAAGTGCATCTTTGTGATTTGTGATGCCGTCAACCCTGAACAGGTCTATAAGGTATTATGTGTGGTGAGCAGATGGTTTTGTGAATTACAATTCCAACTGAGTGAGCAGGACCCAAAAGGGATCAGAAGATTTGGTGAAATTTGCTCCCCAAATCTGCTGTTGTGGCCCGGAATGCAGGACAGGAAACAGAATCCAGTATTAGCTTATTGCTTTAGCATGCAAATGAAAATGACCTTTTTTTGTTCAAGAGAGAACTTTGAGCACTTGTACAATTGGTTAAAACACATAATCTCCAAAAGGTGGATAGTTTTATTGAACCTATTTAAGTCTAAATGTCTTGTGCTGATCTCATGAGCTCAGTTTTTTATTTTTGCCCTGAAGGCAGATTGTCACGAGGTTAGGAGCTGATCCTCACACTACTAGATACCACTCTCATTCACACACACACACACACACACACACACACACACACACACACACACACACACACACACAACCACACACACACACACACACAACCACACACACACACACACACTTCACACACACATGAACACCCCATTAAAGCTGCTCAAGAAACAGAACCATCATAGAAATGCAGACAAATCCCATAAACACTCAAACAGGTCGTGAACATACTCTCTAATCCATCCTGTGTTTAATCACTGTTGTGTTCAGCAGCGTCACTCCCAAAGACTGTTTGCACAAAGCTCAATAACTCCTCATTACCTCAATCAGACGTGACATCACTTCCTGTTGTTCTGCTGAGGCTTGAAGTGATGTGATTAGACTGCAAGAGCTGATGTGTGGAGGAAGACAAATAAGATGCACTTTGTGTTATTTATAATTCATGCATGATCATGCATGAAACCAGAATCCGCACTAAGAGTCAAACAAGTTAGATTATCTGATTAAATTGTTTTGTTTGGAAAAGAATATAAATTAACACTGTTTACTTCTAAGATGTTATAATGACAGATTAACTCAGGTTTTTCCCAGATTAAACTTTATACAAAGTAAATGCTTGACTCCATATTCAAATCTATTCAAATCTTTAGAGCGTAGCAGCAAATGTACACAGCAGAAAGACGTGTAGTGAAGCCCTTACTTCAAATGTGTCACAGCTTTGATTTTTTTAGCAGGATGTCCCAAATAAACATGACCATCTTTTCAAAACCTGACCTATCCATGTGTTGTGAAATTCTCTCGAGATTTTCACAAGGTCCTTACAAAACTTGCTGAAATGATGAGGTCATCGCTTGAGGATCTCCGTACTGGTTTCATGACACATTAGAGGGATGGGCCTCAAACACCAAGGTCTGTATTGACAGGCCAATCAGACGGAAGGGTTTTATGGAGCAAGGAGATCTAAAAAGACAGCAGCTTCAAGGAATGGATTTAAACAGAGGCTAAAATAAAGGTTTTCTAGTGTGAGAAAAATACAGTTTTTTTATCACTGTGAATCATGTTATAGGGACTTCAACTTGTAGCAATCGATACCGATCCAGTCGGACCTCTTCAGGAAGCTGAAAAATAGCATTGAGAAATAACCATAGACTATATAATAAGTGGACGTAACAACGTTCGGCTCAAACTGAAGCTTCCAGCAGATGCCCCGCCCGGCTGCAGTATAGGTCATAAGCCCCGCCTCCCCATGCATTCTCGATGTGAGCCGGGAAAACTTAAAAAAATTACGATACCTGGTAGAAATGTTTCTCTCATCCTTACGCTAAGGTAGCATTTGGCTGCATTGTGTTCAAGTGTTTTTTTTACTGAGAAGTTGGTTTTTCATCAGTTATTGGACGTTAAAAACCGTGTTATAAGTTTCATTTTACGATAGTTGACAGCTGCCGTTCGTGAGTAGTTTTTATCGGGGATATAAGAAACTTCGGGAAAGAGAGCCAAAAGGAGACTAAACCATCCAAAGAAGCAGAAATAAATATTTTTATTTCTCTTTTTTACGTGGCTCCATTGGAAATTTTCTACTCTGGCTGCACAATGGCGGCTCCCGTGACGGGGTTTTTTGGCTTCAAAATAGTAGAACGTTGACAGGCGGAGCCACGCTGTCCATTCTATATACAGTCTATGGAAATAACCTATTACGGTGCTGATAATCTCATTTTAAATTGTGGATTATGATCAAGCGTATATCTAGAGATGAGAATTTTTCAAGATCACTTAAAAAGTCCTCACTGTCCCTTTAAGGCTTAATATGATCTGAGATCCAGAAGGTCTTTGTGACAATATCTTACTGGGCCAGCAGCGGTTATTACTTTACTCTATATTTTATCAATAACAACACCTTGATGTTGATGTTACACCTGCTCCTATATAATATCAGCACTGGCTATTGTGAAACACATTGGTCAACTATTAGTTATTTAGTTTGTTTCTCTTCCTCATGATCCTTTGTTAAACTTAAAGTTAATAATGAAAGTAAAAGCAAAACTCTGTGAAGATCAAAGAATCTGAATCAGTTGCACACTAAAGGTGTTAATTCTAATGAATTGTTTTGGGGTTTGAACAGGCAGATATCCCGCTGAGTTTGGAGTAGCTTTGGTTGAAGGTCTTAACATTGTGAACTATAATCCTCTAAATCACTGATGTGTTTTAACAAGCAGTTTCCAGCTTATGAAACGAGGGGTGGTGCTGTTCTTTGTTTCAGACCTTTGTAAACTGATTATCTCACTGTGTTGGGCTGTAGTGGCTGAAAGTAACACCAGACCCAATAAAAATATTTGATTATATTAAACTTACTCATAAGAAAAACAGCCCACAAAGCTTAACTGAGAATGTAGAACTATTAGATAAAGTATTCGGATGAAGTTGGCTGACAAACAAATCTAGCAGGTTGCTTTTCTTATCAGTGCAGCTCTCTTACAACGCCTGCATTTTTTTGGGACACGCTCCGTCATCCAAACCTGCTGATAACTCCCCACACCTGTCAGACAGACCGCCAAAATTTGCAGGTAATGGTGTGTCAGGATTCACAGCTGCATGACTCTGCTGCTGTTAGAGGAGGGCGAATCAGCAATGAGTTTTGACCTAGATCTGAGAAAGACGAGCTGAGACCTGCACGCGGTGTCGTTCTGCAGCTCTGAGCCACAGCAGCCTCAGGTACAAGAAGTCTCAGGAGTGATTGTAGCTGAACAAAGTTACTTGTGGAGCTACAAAATTCGATTACATTCAGTTGCAGAAGTTGCAGAGTTGAAGATACAGAAATATCAAAGTGATGTAATGCAGATTCTGATTGATTTTGGATCTGTAATAATGCTGGTTTCTCTGTGAGAGGGTTGGATAAAATATAAACTCGGGCTGTATGGTGGCCTGGAGGGAAAGAAAAAGAACAGCGGTCAGACTGACTTTGAGCTGAGGTCATTACACTTCACTGACAGGTCATTGGGCTTATCTCCTGTCTGCAGACTCTCTGTTAGTGTGTGTGTGTGTGTGTGTGTGTGTGTGTGTTGAGTATAAACTGTCACAGGTTTTGGCAGCACATCGGCAGAACTGACCTGCAATCAGTTTGCATCCAACACAAACTGTCGAGTGATTGCTGCTGCTGCTGTGTGTGTGTGTGTGCTCCACTACTTCAGACCCACCCTGCCCTGAGGAATGCTATGAATCATGGGAACTAAAAAGAATGCTATGAATCATGGGAGCAGGTTGCCAGTAAAATGCAGAATCGACACATTTCTTTTTTTTCCTTCTTCTCTTCTCCTTGTTTTAAAGTAGCTGTGTCCAAATTCTTTGGGTGGCATCTTTGGATGAACTAAGCGTGGTTTTCCTTTAATAACCATCTTCCCCTTTTTTAAGGATCATTTTCAGTGCGAGGCAGTCTGTTTTAAAAATTTCTCACATTCTGTCTCATGGAGTTAAAGGTAGGGTCTGCAGGAATTTTTGTTAGCGTTTATAAACAGAACATTAAAAAATGGGGCTCCTCCTCTGTGGCTCGGTCCATGGTTACCGTGGGTTACAGTCCTTATTCCTTCAAATTGAACCTCCCAGTAAAAGATTTTACTCAAGTTGTGCACAATTCTTATAGGCGCAATTGTTACTTGATCGAAACCTCAGAATTGTCGCTTTTAATTTGCAAAATAAGTGTAATAAAAACACAGCCATTGTATCACTTGGCTGCCATTTTTTCTGAATCCTAAAATATTTTTGCTGCAAAGGATGCAAAGCGTAAATCGTTGGTGGTCAGAGGAACGAAGGGCTTACTGCTTTGGTTTTCAAAATCTGCCTTTGAAGTGATGTCTACCCTAAATTGGGAGAGAACTCACATCTTCCTTGCCTTGTTTTGATTTAATTTGCCTTTTGTTGTCTTTTTCTTCATTATCATATTTACATGATCTTCCTCATCCTGTCTTTTGTTGACACTTTACATCATCTTTTTTTTTCTTCTTTATCTTTTTTGTTATTATTTTTCTTTCGGGTACAGAAAGTTTCGATTCTCCTCCTGGATCACAGACTCAGCCTAACCATGATGAGTGTTGACGTGTGACATTGAGCCTGTGTGTCCGTCTCCTTCTCTCTTTGATGTCCTCGTCTGACTGCGACAAACAGGAAAACGGCGGACAGACACTCTCTGCAGCCGTCTTCCGTCTCTTCCTTCCTTTCTCACTTTTCTTAAATGAGGGAAACCATGTGAGAGGTCGACTGGGTCACTGCGAAGATGAAAGGAAGGGGAAAAGTTTGGAAGGTCGTCGTCTAATCTTTGCTCTCTCTCTCCTGTTCCAGGTATCTGTTGGAGCAGGATTTTCCAGGGATGCGGATTGGTCCAGAGCCAACCACAGACGGCTTCATCGCAGTGATGTACGGCGAGAACGAAGGCGTTGTCCCTGGGAACGCTCTGGTGGTTGACCCTAAAAAACCATTCAGGAAGCTCAACGCCTTCGGAAACTCATTCCTCAACAGGTGAAGACACATGCACACAAACACACAACACAAACAACCATAAAACTTCTCTCCCGGACAAGGCTGTACCCTTTTCTTCGTCCAAAGCACGTTCAACTTGGTGCCAAATGTTCAACTTCCCCTCTTCAGATGCAACGAAACCCAGGCAAAAATACCATCAGAGTCTTTTATGAGTATTATTTGTGCCTAGCATGTTCAGATGACACTTAGAAACCAGGTAACTGAGGCGAAGGCTGCACTGATGTGTGAGTATGAAGCAAAACTGCTTTGCGGACAGATCTCTCCCTGCACTTGCATACACAAACACACACATGCAAAAATCTTGGCAGCTTCTCACACTGCTGTCACTGCTTTCCTCAAAACATTCCCAACCTGGGAAACAACCCCGTCACCTCGTGCTGACATGTAAACGGAGACAAAGAGTCACATTTTTGGGCTGTCTAGAGTTCATAGCTCAGTTTAAATTTAGCTAAAAAACACTGCCCTCTAAACGTATTTCCTCTGTCCAGAGATATTTCTAAAAGTGGCAACAGGAAAGGAACAGACAGTCGACCCTCAAACTCTGTGTGTGTGTTTCTGTATGTGTNGGATGTGTACCTGAGACATTCCTTTAACTAGGAATCTCGTCTCAATGTGATGGAGGAACCAAAATAAGTTATTGTTTCCAGGGGAAGTGCGTTTGCGTCACCACGTGCCGGCGTGGCCGTTTGTTTTTTCCCGCCTGTAGCTGCTCGGAGGACTGTCCGCTAAATTTAACCCTCTAACGTCTATCTATCACAAGGTGACAACAAAGAGGTCTCACTCTGATGCTTTTTTTTAGTCTGAACACAAATCATGAAAACAGAACAAAAACATCACCCAGATTTTAAACTTCAACCTGTTGTGAAGTTCCTTCCTTTGTGTCTCTTAGAGAGTAAGAAGTGTCCTCTTGAAAAAACTTAAACACACTCTGCTTACACATGCAATGATCACACCCAGTTTATTTTATTACACAACAGTGTGTACGCTCTGACAGATGTTAAACAACCCGGATCCTTCCTGCCTGAAACAATAGAGCGGGCAGAGAGAGCAGCATCATTAATCACATCACCTGGTAACAAACACGGCATTTGTAGAATATGATGTAAGGTCACAGAGGTCAGACTGACGACTCGCAAGATTAAATTCTTGGGTATGAAGAGCAACAGGAGGAGTGACACAATCCATCCACAAATTTGTCTTGCATTAAAACAGCAACTCTGTCACAATTCAGGGACAATATACACAAACACACATAAAACATTCAAAGGGAAAAAATTGACAAAAATGTCTTCTCCGATGAAGATGTAAAGAGTTAAAAAATGAAAAAAGTCAACCGAGTACAAAACATTTTCAGTCAAGTTTCTTAAAACAAGAATAATGTCTTGATAGAAGAAACTAAACAAGTACATTTTTGTACATTGGTAGATTTTTTAAAAGTAATTCAGGCGCTTTTTTTTGTCTTTTTGTCCCGATGAAACTTTTTCACTTCCGATACGATACCAATATTACAGCCTTGCTGGAGCGGAGTCTGGAACGGACTGTGTCTACCGATATAATCTGATGTTCTTTTTTTTTTCGATGATATCAGACTGATATCATGATCGGATCAGGGCACACCTACTTTAAACATCTTATGATAAGTCCTTTTTTCCGATGAATGTTGCTCATATGAAGTGTTTTACTAAAAATAAGACAGAAAAAGTTGCTGGGATTTCATCACTTGCAGTGTCCTGTCTGAAGATTTGAATCATCTATGAGGTTACAGCTCTCTGTGTCGTGTGTAAATGTACCAATAAATCTCTGAATTTTGGACATATTTACATTCATCTGCTGCAAAATCTCTGGAAACAAGAAGCAGACTTATGAACTGTTAGATGACGTGTGAACATCAGAGATAAGTGTTTTACTTTTCTGAGTCTCAGCCTGTCGGGGGTGAATATTTCAATGTTTGTTCTTCCTCTGTGATGACAAACTGAGTTTCTCTGGTTGTTGACAAAACAAGACATGTAAGGACGTCAAAGAAAACAGTATAACACCAATTAACTGCAGCTCTAATCCATAAATACTGGTGCTGACAAAATGTTCCTTGGCTATAAACAAATAATCAAATGACTGCTTTCTGTTTGTGAGAATATTTGTGGTCAAAATATGGGAGTCCCTGTAGGAATATCAGAAGATTAAAGAAGATGACACTTGGGTGAAGAGTTTTACCCAAGAGTAGATTTGATGAAATAGAAAGAAAACAGATGTGTAACTGATTCTCATAACAGGAGGGTTGAAATGTGAGAGCGTAATATATCCAACATGTTAAAAATGGAGAATCAGCTTCCTGAAACCTGCTTCTTTCTCCCCTGTTTGTGTGTATGTGTATGTGTATGTGTGTGTGTGTATGTGTATGTTTACACAGGTTTATCTGCTCCCAGATGCCCAATCAGGTCCTTCAGAGCATCAGTATCATCGACACGCCCGGTATCCTGTCAGGAGAGAAACAACGAATCAGCAGAGGTATGAGCTGTGTGTGTGTGTGTGTGTGTGTGTGTGTGTGTGTGTGTGTGTGTGTTAGCTGACTAAGCTGGCCTGCTGTTGTTTCATGCTCGTCCTTGAGGCTCCCTGACTTCCTCACGCTGAATGAAGTCAGAGATCGTTGGTTCTGCTGGGATCCAAACACTCAGACATCAGAGGTCAAAGGTCACTGCATCCTGTAACTTACTACTGAGCATACTGACACCATTTGAATCCAAACAATATAAAATGAAGATGGCTGAATGTCCTTATGTCAGTCCAGCTCTCCAGAGGATGAACCCCTTGGATCGAACTTTCGCACAATAACGCGTCCAACTGTTTCTTGTGAAATTATTTTCTCTCACTTCCCCTTCAGCTGTCAGTCTGTTTCCTCTGATGAATCATCACTGCAGTTTTTAACCACAGTGGGTTTAAAGGCAGATCTGAAACCTAGGAACGACTTTCACACACAAACAAAAGCTGCTTCCTGAGAACCAAACAGTTTCACATCTGTGATGAGCTGTAGGATCTGTCATTTATTCATATCTGAACCTTTAGACAAGAGGATGACCGCCAACTTTCATCATGGCACTGAAACAATCATGCTCTAAATTATGTGTACATTTACATTTTCTGTCCAGCGCACAGAAAAAAACAATGTGAACTCCCAAAGTGTCACAAAACTGCATTTGAACCATGTATACACTGCAAAAACTGAAATCTAAGCAAGTCATTACGTCTTATTTTTAGTAAAATTTGTCTTACTGTTCTTGATTTGAGCCACATTTACTTGACAAGGTCATAAAAATGTCTCATTTCAAGTTTTTTAAAGACAAAAATGAGGCATCAATTGCTTGTAACAAGTAAAAAAAATCTGCCAATGGGATAAGATAAAAGATTCTTGTTTTAAGACATCTTTCTAATTTCAAGAAACTTCCCGGGCAAATTCGTCTTATCCCATTGGCAGATTTTTGTGACTTGCTACAAAGAATTTACACCTAATTTTTGTCTTAAAAAACTTGAAATAAAACATTTTTATGACCTGGTCTGGTGAATGTGGCTCAAATTAAGAACAATAAGACAATTTTTGCTACAAATAACACATAATGACTTGTTTAGATTTCTGTTTTTGCAGTGTAGGCTACTTATTTCAAGCAAAAGCTCTGGACACTCTGCAGAAACTTATCTTTAAATTGAATGTTTCTGTCATGATGCGAAAATTTGAGGAATCAAAAGAACACATTGGAGGAGACAAAACTAGATTAAAGTTATGAAATGGTTCTAAAAAGCCCTGAAGGGGGGCATTTACATGGTTGAGAAAGGAGGATCAGAAATATTTGGAGGCTAAAAATGCTTTTCCGGGGTCAAAATAGTTTCAAAAATATCTTGACAAACAATCATGATAAAATCCAGATCTTGATACTGCCCCAACTGTGATGTCATGTGAGTGATATTTAAAATATGTTTTGGTTCATCTCCTACAGTGCGTTGAAACTGTTGCACAACCGATCTAATGAAGAAGCCCTTTGTTTGCCTTTGAGATCATGCAAATACAGTTGTTGATGAAACTTTTGGTTCTTTCAGGCTTTCTCCAAAGATGCATGAAGATATAGTCAAGAAACTAACCCAAATTCAAAATGAAATTAGATTAAAATGTGTAACAGAGCTGAAGTTTATTGAACAGGGTAAATAAGGAATCACTCTTTATGCAGACGACACCAGCCTTTACCAACATTATCTGTCATTATTATCAGTTTAGCAGCTTTAAAGGATGTTTTCATTTACTTATGATAATAAACTTGACTTTCTTAGCCCCAAAACATCCTGCAGAGAAACAAAAACAGGTGCAGCAGGTTACAGAACGTTCCCGTCATATGGTTTACAAACTGAACTATTCAAACCCAAAGCTAGTTTTCCTGCTGAACTGGGTCTGTGTTGCTCCTGTGTTGAGTCAGCCGGGATGACAGCATCAGTTTAGGACCAGGACGGGTGGAGAGAGAGAAGGAGTGAAGGAGAAAGAGAGTGAGGGAGGGAGGATTAGAGAGAGGGACAGAGAGCCACAGGAAGCAGTGATGGGGCGTTCCCTCCATCTGGAAGCGTTTAGAGCTGCTCAGCTGAGCCTGAATTCCTCCTGAAGACATTCAGCAGGCCACAACACACACACATGCACATACTTACATTCACACACACACACACACACACACAGGCAGGCTGACGTCAGCTGCATCTCTGACACTTTAAACTCCATCACACACTCTCTGACTGTTCGGTCAGATCACAGCTTCACCTTCATTACCATTCAGCAGTTTCGCCTGAGAGCGCGTTTGATATTTATCCTGCAGCTTCTTTACACACACACACGTTTCTTTTTGGTAAACATGCACAAGCCGCAGAGTGAGTTTTTTGTGTAACTTTTTTTGCATTTTCACAGTTTAGAAGTTTAGAGATCTGGGAAAAAATCTGCCCGAAGCTTGTGCGAAGCTCCCATCACAGCATTTGCATCAGTATCGGTTCTTTAACATGCATCAATGCTCATATAGGAAAGGATGATGGGAGTTTTTCTACCCCAGATGACTGTGGTAAACCTCAATGATTTCTAAAGTTTATAAAAGGTTTGGATAAGGGAATATTGACATAAATAAAGTGCTCAGTGCAAACAGGGTGGATTCCTCAGATGGAGGGATGGAGCATGTAGAGAAAGAGGATGGCTCATAAACATTACTGATCAAAATATTTAGACCGGCTGGAAACATTGCACAAATTTACCTTTTGAACTATTGGATCCTAAAAAGGTTCTAGGTAAGGTTCCAAAAGGCAAAAAGAAGAAGTAATTGATTGAAAACAACACTGAGATTGAAATAGTCTTTTCATCCGCTGATCAGGAGTTTGCGACCTCAGCTCACTAAAAACTTAAAATCCTCTGAAATAGAAATATTTTTTTCTGAAAAAGGACTGTAGTAATGAGGGGTTTCAATTTTCTTGTCAATCACTTCAAAAGCTAGTTTCAGCATGCTTGATTGTTCGAGTGTTTCCAGGAGACTGGTGGGAATGATGGCTTCTTGGAGAGCATCCACTGTCAGAAACTTACGTCCATTTTTGTAAAATTCCTTCTCCATCCATCCCCAAATGTTCTCAATGTGATTTAGATCAGGGGAACACACAGGATGCTCCAAAAGAGTGAGATTATTCCCCTGGAAGAAGAAGAAGTTCTTTGTTTTGTAAACAGCAGCGTTGTCCTGTTAAAGAACCCTGTCATTACCACGCAGACCAGGGCCCTCAGTCATGAAGGACGCCCCATTGCAACATCTCTACATGGCCGCTGCTTTTGATCACTTTTCACTTTTGATCAGCTGATGAACAGACTATTTCATTATAATTGTTGTTTTCAATTAATTGCAAACTCAAATTATTTTGTCCCTCTCCCATTTCTTCTTTTATTTTTGCATTTTGAAAGTCTACTAAGAACCTTTTTGCAGTGCAAAATGTAAATAAATAAATAAAAAACACAAATCAATAGCAAAACTCTATGAAGCTGCAGAACTTAAGTGGTTTTTGCCTTTGAATATCATTAGAACAATTTGTTAAACAGACTTTGAGATGAAGCACATAGCTGGACAAATGATGCACATTTTTTGGCAGCGTTCTCTTTTACTGCTGGTGTTTGTATTCCGTCATAACTGTGTCATATTCACAGGCAGAGAGTTAGAAACAAACACTAAATGTTTTTGGTGGACCTTTGGCCTTACTAAGGCCGTTAGGAATGCTGCTTTGGATGAAATGTTGGACATTACATCAGAATCTGGAAGAAATCCTCCTCCGTAGATCAGCGGTTTGTTTGTTTGATACTTGGATCAAGTTGTAGAAGTTCAAGAAGATGAAATAAGAATATGTTTGTTGTGCAGCTGAATCTCTGAGCCGTTAAAGTTTTTTATAATCTGCTGAGTTTTATGAAAAAGAGCAGAGTTGCATGTCCCCTTCCTCTTCTTCTTCTTCTTCTGGAGTTGAAATGTCAACATTTCAGTGACTCATCTTGGCTCTGAGCCTCACTTTAACTCCTTAATCCATTCGCTTGTCCTCCTGGGCGTCCTCCCAATAATTCCTCCCTTCTTCTTGGTCCCATCAAGTCGGCCAGTCTGGTCCAGGCTGGTCCTGGTTTTTGGTTTCATCAGTCCTGATTCAGTCATAAACTCAGTGACCGACATTACATCACAGCAGGATGACGACTCCTTCATCAGGGCTGATATTTGTTTCCAAAACATGTGAAGTAGTTCAGCATCAGTCTTTTATCTCCTGACCCATTCAGAAGATATGAACCTGGGTTAAAAAGTTAGCTTAGCTTCACAGCCTAAATGCTTCTCTCATGTAGTGCATACAGCTGTTTTTGGTATTTGAGTGCACATAATTACCCTCTTCCCTGTATGCCGCACATTCACTCCAGCCTCCATTCATTCCCTTTAATGTTTCCTCGATGAACACATTTTTCCAAGATCTAAATACAATAAGTAATGACACCTCAGAGGAAGTAGTATTGTTAGACCGAAGGCGTTTCCTCTTCAACAGGAGGTGGAACATGTGAGGTCATCTGTTGACCTGTAATAGAACGAGAAGGGAACAGTACTGCCTCATGTCAGAGCGACTCCTCGTGTTAAACCAGCAGGAGAGCCCCTCTGACTGTATTTCTCTCTGCTTTTTTTGTTTTTAAAGAACGTATCAGGCTTTATTTACCTCAAACCCATGCAGCGTTTTGTCACCTGGGACTAGCCACCTGAGCCTGAAGGTGTAACCTGAAACTGTGAGGACTGGCCTCGTTCTCGGCACTCACACTGTGAGACCATCACATCATTTATTCATGAGGAGACGAAAACATTAACACAGCTAATTCTGTCCGTCTGACTGATATTAAAAGGTAGATGCGGTCTCAGTGGAGATGTTGCTTTGTTTTTTTTATCGTTTTCACATCTTGTTTTGTGGCTTGAGCACAGGTAGCTCCACCCTAACTCCTCCCTTATTTCCTGGTCTGTGTGACTCAAAATAAGACAAAAATGTACTAAATCAACATCATGCTGCATTAAAGACGACTTGAAACTAGAAACTGAGACTTTAAACTCATTAGAAAAAAAAGGTTTACTGAAGGAATAAATCAGCTAAGATATACAAACAATCATAGAAGTCGCCCCCTGGTGGACATGGGAAAAAATTCTTGTCAAAGACGTGGTGACAGGTGTTTAGGTGGAGTCAGCATGTGTGTGTGTGTTGTGTCCACAAACACAGAAGTGTGTGTTGCCCTGCAGTGATGTTGTGTGTGTGGACAGCAGCGCCTCCATGCTAAAGGGTGAGGTTGAAATCTGACACAGGAGATGGACGAGTACAGAAACAGAGAGCGAGAGAGAGAGAGAGGAAGTGGTGTTTAAACATATGTAGACAGGTGTGTTTGTTGTGTGGTGTAATCTGCGGGTTTTAAATGGCCACATAAATAAAATAGTGCATGAGAGTATTTAAGGCTTAATTTTTGTTTGGCTCTGGTGCAAACAGCTGAATCTGAGTTTCTTCTTTCTTTTATTCATGTGACAAATTTAGGTCCAATCCTTCTTTCTGTAAAAGCGTAAAAGCTTTTGTCTCAGCTCAGAGTGTCACCCAGCTTTACAGGGTCCACACCCTCACAGATCAGTTTACACACATTCAGAGACTCGGTGCAGCAGCAGCAGCTGTGACGTCCTCAGTGCAGATTCATTGGTGCTGAAAATATCAAATTCAGACACAAATGCACAGTTTATTTAAGTCTCATGTTAATCCACCAAAGAGCTGTATCAGTTCCTTTTCTGATACAGCTGAAACCAAAGGCAGTGAGGTTTTACTTCCTGAGGTTTTTCTTGTTTAGATGCAGAGTTGAATGGAGGTTTTCTGTGGGAGGTCTGTTTCCAATTTACACAAGCACAACACAGAAAACATGTAACCGAAAATGTGACGAAATATTCCGGGAAAGCTTTTGTACTTGCGCTCATTTCCTTCTCTCTCAGTTTGCATTTGGTGCAGCATTTTTTGAGCTAACTCAGCCAAAACTAGGCTCTCTTAGTCAACATGGGGAAATGGGATACAAGCTGTGTGCAGGCCTGGTGTTAAAGTAACGATGATAAACAGTGAAGCTTAGGGATCGACTGATTGCTTTCTCAAACTACATCATAAAAATGACCTGATGATAACAAATGATACAGGTCTCCACTTTAAAATGAGGAAAATTATTGAACTATATTTAATACTGAAATAAGGTTGAAAGGAGAGATAGAATATTTTGTAAACACAATGAACAGCTGAATCTTTGTTCAGCTTTATCAAACACATATTTTCATATAGTCTGGAAGTTTCACCTGCACTTTGTTAGATTCTAATACAAGTTTTAAAACGCGAAAAATGGCCTTCGACATTATGAGGCCGATATTTCAGGCCGATCCTTACAAGATATGGGTATTTCAAGCAAAAATACTGTTCACCAAATATTCAAATAGTCCACAGACCTGGTTGAAGATAGTCACATGAACTTTTTAATTTTGAGCAACAAAGATGGACAAAAAGTTATTAACTGCATTCAAAAATGTTGCAACTGTCTCTCTGGATCTTCTCTGTTTTACTTCTCAGAAGTGTCATGAAGAACTGTTATGTAATGTGAAAATAAACATCAACAGTAACTGTCAGTTGATAAAACAAACATCACTTTTAGCCCACAGGGCAAAAACCATGCAAGCTTTACCTGCAACAAACAACTTATTATCAAGACTGACGACAGAAAATGTCTGGTTTAAACTTGCAAATGTCTAGTTTTCTTGCTTGTAAACATGAAAAAGGCGAAATAATTTTGATTTTACATCTCAACTCATGTCCCATCTGTTACAATGGAGGAGGCTGATTTTAGGATGAGAGAGGATGTTGATTGTAGATAAAGTTTTTCAGCCAGTGCAACATGTGAAATTATTTTCCTCATTTGTGCGTGTGTGTTTGTAGGTTATGACTTCGCAGAGGTCCTGCGGTGGTTTGGGGAGCGTGTGGACCGAATCATTCTGCTGTTCGACGCCCACAAACTCGACATTTCTGACGAGTTCTCGGAGGCCATCAGAGCGTTTAAAGGACAAGACGACAAGATCCGAGTGGTGCTCAACAAGGCCGACCAGGTGAGACGAGGTCAAAGCAAACAAATTCAGGACTCACAGGACGGTACATTGACCCTCTCCTCTTCCTCACCTGTGCGCTCAGGTGGACACACAGCAGCTGATGAGGGTGTATGGTGCCCTCATGTGGTCATTGGGGAAAGTGATCAACACTCCAGAGGTGGTGAGGGTTTACCTGGGGTCATTCTGGGCCAAACCTCTGCAGAACACTGAGAACAGGTGGGTGATAGTCAGTCATTCATTCATCTGGTCATCTTTACCTGTGATTCCCAACTTTTTTCCAGCACAGAGCCCATTTTTAAGTCTCAAAAATGTTCACGGCCCAACTCCATGAATACAGAGACCATGTGATACATTCTAAGGGCATTTTTTAATAATATATGAATATTTGAACATGGTAACTCTTGGGATACTAAACCTGCTTGCAGGAGCGAAAAAAAAAGAAAAAATCACGTCCTTTAAATGACTGACATTCAAAAACCATTTGTCCAATCTAAAACCTGTAAGAAAACTGGCAAAATTTTCAGATTCTCAATTTTCCTAGAGTGCCTGAATGTATCATGACTGCTATGAACAACATATGTTAATACAGTGGCGACGAGAAGTTTATCAACATCACTTTGATTCTCATGTCCTCTTTGAAAAGTTACAGATAATCAGCTGTTTGCTACATTCTGTAAAAAAACACCCCAAATATTCTGTTTTTCTCTGCTTTCATCAAGCCTTAAATGATGAATATACACCATGTATTCACACTTCAAAACTCCTTTAAATTTTGTCTAAACCCATAGAGGAGCAGGACTTAACTTTGTAGAGAAAAAATGTGAGAGAAGCTGAAAACAAGCAGAAACTGTTTGGTATCCTTAGAGTTAAAATCCTTTTAAATTTGACTGAGTTTTAACATTTAAAACATTACTTTGTGTGTTTTTATCTTTGTGTTAAAACCTCAACCCCACCCCACACACTGAAATCAAACTATTTTGTAAAGTATTTGGAGGCCCACTTGCAATACCCTTGCGGCCCACCAGGGGGCCACGACCCACAGGTTGGGAAACACTGATCTAAACAAACCACTGTAGAAGACATAGAATAGGTTTGGTGTTATTTAATCATTCAGTTCAGTTCAGTGCATTATTGTCCCTCAAGGGGTAAATTGGTTTGCAGTGCAATTCAACCTGAAAATATCTTTAACTAAAAGACAACTCAAACCATCATCCATCAGTCATTCACCCATTCGTTCATTATTTCATCCTCTCCCAGGCGTCTGTTTGAGGCGGAGTCTCAGGACCTCTTCAGGGACATCCAGAGTCTCCCAAGGAACGCGGCGCTCCGTAAACTCAACGACCTCATCAAGAGAGCTCGGCTCGCTAAGGTGAGACAGGAAATGACACGTTATGATTGGAGTTGACCTTGTGGTTTAAACTTCTCTGCTTTGGAATTCTGGGAATATCCTGGGATGTTTGGTTGTGTTTCTTCAGGCGTGAAGAGTCAGGAAATTTAAGAGAAACATTCAGAAAGAGTCAGATCGGTTTCATCTGTAGGTTCTGGATGCCTTTAGCTTAGCATTAAGAGTTGGCGCTGATGAAAATTGAAAGAGTTTGACCTTACACTGGCTGATTTTTGGTCTAAGAGTCTGTTTTTATTTTTGTCTTTATATGGATCAGATCTATTGAGCCTGGGTGTTTTTAGCCTAGCTTTTCCTGCATTCTGATTGAGGGTCAAATTTCTTTAGATGAGTCGGTTTCTGTGGATCTGGATGTTTAGCCTAGCTTAGCACAAAGACTTAGAGTAAGGAAATGATTGGTGCCTCTAAAACCGAAAGAATACACTTTTGATCCAGTGGCTGATGGATATTTGAGCGTCATTGTTAAAGATGTAAGTGAAAGAAACATTTGCTACTTATGTTTTACTTTGAAAGGGAAAGTGTACAAGCCCAGATCAGTTGTGTTTCCTGAGAATCAGAAAGCAGAAGTGAGACTACATTCGAAGATGAAGTAGAAGAATAACCCTGACTCAGACTCAAACTGGATCTTATTTTTGGACTTTAAACATCACTGAGCTGAAGAAACCTTGAAGGAAGGAAACTTCCTGTGGGGCTTGTGAAGAGTTGTTGCGTGAAAGCTGGAGGTTCTCTGTCAAGTTTGGAGGTCGTTAGTGTGTTAAAAGTGTTTACAGCAGCGCTACATGTTTCTGTTGTTTGTGTGAAACATGAAAGATACAGGAAGTCGTCTGTTTTTGGAAACAAACATAGGACTAACCGTCATCTCTGGTGTCACTTTGGATGTATGGGATTCAATACAGTTGGAGAAAGAGATGAAGCTGTTTCATTTAAAACAAAGATTTAAGTTGATCCATGACGCGGGAAACTTTGACGATGGAAATCTTTTAGTGACGTAAGGTGAGAAGAAAAAAGATTAAATCATAAATCTGACAGTTATTGGTCAGCAAAGGTTTAAAGCTCATGACGGCAGATTTGTGTCCAATGGAGTGAACAGGAATTTGCAAACTCTCTCTCTCACACACACACCTGGTCATGTGGGATTACCCAGCATTCCTAGCTGAGTGACCCCTAGTGACCTCTGTTCCTTTTAACTCTTAGCTTCTAAGTTTAATCCTGGATACTTTGGCATATACACACACTCGATTGCTGACTGTTTCTGGGGTGAATTCTTAAAGAATGGATCGCGGCTGCTAATAGCACTGAGATATTTGCATCTTTGCTCCTGCTGTCTGCTCCGTCTCAAAGTCTAATGCACAAAAAATTATGCTGATGATATTCAACAACAAAGTTCTGCAGCAATGTGCAGCTTGCTCGCTCTGCGCCTGGTGAGCTGTGAGCATCCAGGTTTCTGCATATTGATGTTAGTTTTTCTGTCTCTTGGTAGAGCAGAGTTGTCTCTATGTAGCTTTGAGGACAAAATATAGACCTGCCCTTCATGGAAAATGTCCTCAAACTTTTTGTTCCAAACTGGGGCTAAGAAAATAAACCTTAGTCAGTATATTTACATGCAGCTAAAGCAAACGGACAATGAGCTTAGTCACTAGATAAAACTTTTTCACCTTTCACTTCTAGCCTGGAGTATTGGCTGATACTGATATTGATCTGATACAATATCAGTATGAATGTAGTGACATTCTGGATCTGGATGCTGCTAGATAGAAGCACTGGAGCTGGGTGTGTAATGGACTGCTTGTATTGGAGTGCTTATATCGTACATTTTCGTGGCAGGCCGATGCAATCCAGTATTCTTTTTTTTACTGATATTGGAATGATAACTCGGACTAAGATCAGACTGAGCATAGCTCCATTGACGCACGTAGATTATGCAATTGCTATCACACTTTGGTTGGATTTGGCAGGACTCTGTACCCCTCGGTGTTAAGCGTGAGAAAATTTCATCCAAGAGAGGAGATAGATGACCAACACAACAAACATAAGCAAACACAATGGCACATAAACGCAGAAAAAAACAAATAGATACACGACTGCATCCATATCGACCATTGTTGTTAGAATAAAGGGTGACTCAGCAAAATTTAGAATAAAATATTTAATGATATATTACATAATAAATGTAACTTTTCATCATTTTGGTATAAATGAGATGTGTGCATTTCATGAGAGTACATTACATTTCACACAGAAAAATTCATTTATGACTGTAAGAGTTGGGAAGTTTTTCTCGCTGTTAGTGCCAGGTGTACGCGTGTCAGTGCAGTAAGCATCCACTCGTCGCCAAAGTAAAAACACAAAAGGTTTATTTACAAAAGGATAACACAAAGAAAAAATTCCACAGGGATGATTTAAAATCCTTCAATATGGTACAAAAACCGTGTCACTCGACTGCCATGTAGCCTTTTTCTTCTTCTCCACCTGCATAACTCATTAAGTTTCAAAACCTCTGGACTGTGTCTCTCAAAGGCACAGCATGCCAATGCTGATAATGTCAAAAATAAGGTTTCAACTGTAATACTGAAGAATAACATCTAAACAGCAACATAAAAACTTAATATATTCTACATATTCTTGACTAAATAAATGAACTTTAAAACTATGACATGCAGCACTTGTCTCATGCAATGACATTTACACTTCTACCCAAAATTAATTCTGGTTGTAATGAGTAACTGAACGGTCATATGCAAAATGAAACATTCCAACTGGCGATCTCTGCAAGATTTTTTCTGGAGCAATTGACAATTGAAATGTGCTTCTTTTTAAGTTGAACTTGCATATGACGCATTCCAAGTTTTGCTGGGCCACCCTTTATTGTTTCCTCTTCTAGTGAACTGAAACCAGTTTGATACTCATGCAGCTTTGCTTATCAAAAAAAGAAACCATGCTGCCTATTGAAACAGAACATTCTCTTTTCTGCATGTATACACAGACAAGACTAGATCCCCTGTTGTGATTCTGTGATCTAGCTATGACCTTACAAGCGCTGCGGGCCTGTAAAAGTACTGACTGATTGGTTGGGTGTCACCATTTTTATTGAAGAACGTCCAAGTCAAGAAGAATGAAGGGGGTAAAACTGTGAAACAGGAGACTGACCGACGCCGGGTCAGAGGATGAACTACACCTCTGCTGAGGGATGAAGATGATGTGGAGGGAGGTATGCAGGAGGGCAGAGAGGCGTCAATCCTTCATACTCGCCCAAACTATAATGGGGGGTGGAAGGAAGGAAAAGAGGGAGGGAGGAAGAGCGCACAGAGGAGGGAGTGAGGTCAGTGTATTTTGAGTCCATTAGAGACATTTATCAAGAAGGAGGAGGAGGAACAACACTCTGCAACAGATGATAAAAGTCGCAGCGAGACAGCTCATCCATCCAGCAGAGCCTACACTTACAGACATCATTAATATTAATAATTCTAGTTAATAAACAGCCGTACTACAACCTCTACATGACTGCAGGAGCGTCTAGTCAAAACAAAACAGATTAGAGTCTCCGTTCTGAGATGTTTCAGATTGTGAGAGACAAAAGTTTGCGTCTTGTAGGAAGGTAAACGTCTGCTTCCTTTCAAGAGTGTCGACATAACTTGACTTGTTTCACATCAAGTGCCAGATAAACAGTATTTCGTCTTCTACTTTTAAGTCAGTGGATTAACCTCTCTTTGGGTTTTGATTCATCTTCTTTTGGTGGTAACACTGCAAATCAAAGCAAGTCATTGTCTTATTTTTAGTAAAAATATTGTCTTATTTTTCTTCATATGAGCCACATTCAGCTGACAAGTTCAGAAATGTGTCTTATTTCAAGTTATTTAAAGCCAAAAATGAGGTCCCAATTGCTTGTAACAAGTTGAAAATCTGCCAGTGGGACAAGAAAAATTTCATTGGCAGATTTTTTTTAGGCTTGTTACATGAAATTTAGTCCTAATTTTTGTCTTTAAACAACTTGAAATGAGACATTTTCTGGACTTGTCAGTAGAATATGGCTCGCATCATGAATGATAAGACATTTGTTACTCAAAGTAAGATATAATGCTTTGCTTAGATTTCTGTTTTTGCAGTGAATAACACTTATGATAGAAATCAGGGTTCAACAGAATGAGAGAGGTGTTATGACTGGCGGAATAAAAAAACAGATCCTGAGAACATAAACAAATGTATGAAAAGTTTACGTTATTGTACTGTACTTTGTTTGTCCTCTGTCTCTGTCAGGGTTCAGTGTGCTCAGAGGTTTTCCTGTTTGAGTCTGTGATCGAGGAAACTGTTACATAAACACTGATGTTGTTGAACGCTGCTCAGCTGAGGTCTGACTGCAGGGGGGCTCAGGAAATAGCCTTTGTCAAACTGGCAGACTTTTCCAAAACTTGAACCTTGAGGTGTTATCGTGTGACTCCAGCGTAAAGCCTCCTGTCTGTCTGTTTGTCCCCTAAAGGTGCACGCTTACATCATCAGCTACCTGAAGAAAGAGATGCCGTCTCTGTTCGGCAGAGAGAAGAAGAAAGAGGAGCTGATCATGAGGCTGCCGGAGATCTACACCACCCTTCAGAGAGAGCACCACATCAGCCCCGGAGACTTCCCCAACGTCTCCAAGATGCAGGTACAAACACAGTGATGTCACGGCTGCATGATGTTGAAAGCACTTTCTCCCATGATTCACTCAGACAGAAATGTTAAAACAACACGTAATGCTGATTTGCGTCACATTTGTCCTTCTGAAACACAGTCTGAGAACAAAGTGTGATTAACGACGACAGTAAACACATTTTTGAAGGTTTACTGATGTGAAAGAGTTTTTTAAGAGGTGACTGAACTCTGTCGCAAACTGAAAACACTCTGCAGCTGCTCTGAGAGGCCTGCAGAGATGCTGCACTGCAGGTGTGTGTGTGTGTGTGTTTCCCCAGATACACTAGTATTTATTGGACAAGTGACGAGAGGAAGATGTTTGAGATTCTTGAGTTCCCCGGTGAGATCTGCACTCAGAGGACACACAGACCACACGTACTGTCTAGTGTGTGTGTGTGTGTGCTCCTTCGTGAGCAGTGTTCTTGCTCAGAGGTCAAAGGTCATAGAAGACACTGAGTCCAGCTGCAGAGGGATTATACTCACAGATTTGATCACATGATCACTCATGTCTCAGCCAATCAGGTTCATCCAGCTGTGAGACTTTATTAATGCACACCAACATCAGTGGCTGTTTTATGTTTTGTTTTTAGTTGTTGTCGCCCCCTGTTGGTGACAAATAGAGGAAGAAGGTAGTTAAAATCTGAAGAATTATCTCTTGTGCTTTACTTGGAAGTGATTTCTGGACTTTTATTTTTGAATGAAACTCAAAGAAACACACATATTAATGGCAAATATTGTCTTCTATGGAGTTTTTTATGGTGGTTTTTAAGAATTTTAGATATTGAAGTTTATTGCAATTGTGCAGTTGAAGCACATCTCTGGGAAGTGAATAATGGATACTTCTGTGAACTCATCAGCGGTGATCCTTTCCCAGAAGTCCATAGCATGTGGCTGCTGCCTCAAATAAGGCTTTTATGTTTAAATGTCCTCTGCTTTCATCTGTTGAAAACATCAGCAACAACAGTAACACCCATCAAAATGACAGTTTCTGCTCTTGTTATGTTTGTAATATCCATGTTACCACTGGTTACAGTCCTCCTTTTTTCTTTTGTATGCTGCAAATTGAATCTCCTGGGACAAGATTTTGCCCAAGTTGTGTGCAATTCTAGTTGTAATGGAAACACCAACAAGGTTCAAATGTAATTTATGGAAACTTCAGGAATATCGCTTTTATTTTGTGAAAAAGTTTGATGAAAACACAGCTTCAGAAAGTGTTTTGTTTTTAGATGATATCAAAACCCAGCTCTTTTGGTCTACAAATGCTGCTTCAGAAAACAGTTTTTTTTAAATGGTGACTTTGTGTGTCTCCCCCTGCAGGACATGCTCCAGCACTACGACTTCAGTAAGTTCCCGTCTCTGAAAATGAAGCTGATCGAGTCTGTGGATAAGATGTTGGCCTCAAAGATCGCCGTCCTGATGGCGATGATTAGAGAGGAGGAGTCCAAGCAGCCGCCTGCGATGGTGTCAGGCGGCGCCTTCGAAGGTTCCCAGGACGGGCCCTTCGGTCATGGCTACGGCGAAGGAATCAGTGCCGGAGCTGACACCGAGGACTGGATCGTCAGCCGTGAGAAACACCGCTACGACGAGATCTTCTACATGCTGATGCCTGTAAATGGAAAGATCACTGGTGTCAATGCAAAAAAGGAGATGATGAACTCACGGCTGCCCAACACTGTGCTTGGAAAGATCTGGAAGCTGGCGGACTGCGACAGAGACGGCATGCTGGACGATGAGGAGTTCGCGCTCGCTCAGCACCTCATCAGGATCAAACTGGAGGGTTACGAGCTGCCCACTGAGCTGCCTGACCACCTGGTGCCCCCGTCCCACCGCAAAGACCCCACCGCTGAAACCCTGTACAACCACAGCGAGGACTGAAGCCCCAGCACGAAGAAGTCCATTTGTTAAAAAATAAAAGCTGAGGGTCGGGATTCCTGCTGCAGAAGTTCAGACTAAGAGGAGAACCAATCAGCTGCACAAGGTTGAACTTAAAGAGGAGTTTGCCACCATCTCCAAACATCGCTAACTACACACATCTAAATATCAGGACAAGCCGACAGCAGACCAAACTGACTGAAGGGAAATCAAGATATTATGCTTTTATTTTTTACGAGATTTTATATATTCATTTATTTTACATAACTCAGCTGATCTCAAATCACCAAAGAAGACAGATGATAATTCAGCTTCTTATTTTACTGCCTTGATATGGACACTTTTATTCTGAAAGAGGACAAAGTTTTAGAAAAAGTATCTTGCTATTTAACCAGCTTTCTGCCTTAATATCTTCAATACTGTTACCTCTCTGTATATCTAATTATTGATGGGAATATGTGAGATAAAATGGAGATAAAAACTGATAGACTTACTATGTTACCTAATTGTATATAGCTTGAAGCTTTCCTGAAACTTAGTCCCACGACAAGAAGGATCAAAGTTTCAAAACAGAAAAAAGATTTTGTTCAACAGAAATAAAGTTGCTTCAATTTTAAGCCCAGGTCTTTGTTTGTAACAGGTATCCCACACATCCCAATTTGATTCACAGATTACCAGAAACTCAGTTCATGTATCCAACCTTATAAAAGTCTATTTGTGAAAACACAAAGCCACATCCAGCAACTAAAAGGGACCCTGCCTTTAATTCAGACCGACCTCTATTAGAGGTATTATGGTAGTTCTTCGATGCTGTCTGATAATTTTCCTTTTTGGTTTCCTCCTTACATTTCTCTGCTGTACATTTCATTATTTAAAGTCATGAACTTGTATAAAAAAACGGATCAGCTTTGCTCCTGCAGGTGTTCCGACTCCTTAAACTCTAATAACCCTGACATCTGAAGGTCAGAAACCCCAAACGACTGTCTTAATATCTAGATAAGGACACACTTATTTTTCATCTTCTGCAGTCTTACCTCTAAAATCAGGAAGCAGTTTTTCAGCGGACTGCTCAGAGGTCAAAGGTCAGAGTCTGTCCTGTTTAAACAGCTCGCTGTCAGGAGGAGATGACAGTGGAAATGACCGCTCGCTCTGCGCTGCGGCTCAATGTTAACGTCTCCTCTGGGATGGGCGACGTCCTGAAACGTGTTTGGATGGACAGTCAGTGTGGGGTTGCTTCAGTTTCCTCGTATTGTAAACAGCAGCAGAGAGAAGAAGAGACTGTGACCTTTGACCTTGCTGACTGCACACTTTACATTATGGTGTCTTTTTTTTTTTTTTTTTTTGCTTTTGTCTATGGAGCCAAAAATCAGCTTAAAGAACATGTTAGAGTGAGCATTTTCCCCGGCATGGTCTCAAAAAGTACATGGACATGCGACCAATCTAGATCTACGGGCATTAAACTGTTGTTTTTACAGTTAAACTTATAAGTAAGCACTAAAAAAATGATGTGTCCTGAACCATTTATAACCTACTCGAAATAAGACAACTTTACTTTGCAGAGGGTCTTGGCAACTTTTACAAGTGGATTTATTCAGCTGCAGCTGAAAGGCTAACAACATTAGCTTTACTCTGACTTAGGCAAGCAAAGAGAAAAGTGTTTATTTGAAGTTAAGAGTGGGAAAAAGCAGTTAACATTAGTCTTACTTCAGATAATATCAAGCACAGTGAATGTTTCTCTTCTGAATTGCTTAGTTAGCCTTAAAAGAAAAGCTGCAGTTGATCTGTATATTATTAGCCAGTTAGCTGGAAATGCTAATATTGTCTCCCTATGTTTATCACATGAGATGAACCTAATCTCCTCTGTTTAATTTTTTAAAGATTTTTGACAAATTTAGAAATGACAACACTAAACTGTTTAGGTCATAAACTGGTGGTAAGTCCTGCAGGCTAGCTAAAATGCTAATTCTGTTTGGTGTTGCTAAGTTGCTTAGAGGGGTGCTGATAAAAGCAACATTTAAGTGGTTAATAGTTCCAATTCTCAAAATTTCTCTTGAAAATTCTTGTAAAATATAATAAAAACCATATTACGTCTAATGTGTCTTTAAAGACCAGAAAGGAGTTTATCTAAAAGAAATGTTAAACTCACATTTTTGGGATGCAAAAATCAAGACATTAGCTGCAGAGAAGCAAGTTTATGACCTTTCCAGTCATTGAGACAAAGTTTGGAGCACATTTTTTATCATTTTTCATTCATTTTAAAGTTTTGATGTGTGTTCAACCCAGCAGATGGGAATGTTAGCTGTAGCTTGATATAGAAATTAGCATTACACTAACAATGCAAATTCTTTTCATGCTTTCAAATTTCAAATTTTTTAAGCTGTCCCAATTCCAGCTTCAACCAAACTACAAAAACAATATCCTTTATGCCACATTAGCTTCCAAAGATACTCAGATTTTGCACATTTCCCCATCAGTGCCTGTGTCATTCCAGCTTTTCTAAGACAAGGAGCTTCATTAGGGTTGAGTTTGGTTAAAAATGCTTAAAGTAGTGCCTTTCCATTTTAACACGCCTTGGCGCCCTCTGTTCCTATGACGGGACGATTGTTGTGCTTGAGGAGTCAGCAGCTGGGCGGCTTCTGTTCAGTGCCTTTAAAACTGCAAAGAGAGACATGAATATGAAATCACAATATCAAACTGAAACATTACTGCACAAGCTGTCAATGTATTTCATCTCTCCTGTGATTAAAGCTGTTGTTCTCTGTCTGTGAGTTGGAGTCTATAAAATACTGGATTCATTTATAATCATTTGTCTCTTAAGGTTGAGGAAAATTTGCAGGGTGGGAAATTTGTGCTCTGTGTAAAGATACTGTCCTCAGTCTCTCTGTACATTCAGTGAAAAAGTTTTAATTAAATCCTCATTTATCTGAATGTAAAAGTCGTTATTGTTTTGATTTTGATGCATTTTATATTCCTGTTTGAACTTCCTACTGCTAAACAATCTGTTACGCTTTCTTTCCGTTCTGTCATCAGATGTGGAGACTAATAAAGTTTATTCCATTTACCAGATGTAATCTTCATATTCTGGTGGTCAGAATGTGTTAAATTATAGGAAATACTTTTCTTTCCCTTTAAAATGATTAAAGAAAAAGATTGAAAAAAAAATAATTCACTTGTTTTCTTTTGGGAGCTTTACCACCATTTTATTGAAACTCCTGAGAAAATTGTATCTATTTTTGAAACTGTAATTTATACTTTTTCAACTCAGCTACTGCCTAAGGTTTGGATGTGTTTGTTTTCAGACTTTACACAGTTAAATTGTTTGGCAGTCGAAGCATCAGACCGTGGAGCGTAAAATTCAACCCTGTCCTCAAGAAGAAAAAGAGAGAAAAAGACAACAATATCCACTTAAACAGAGTTAACAATTAAAACTGCATGGAAATGAATTATCTAAATGTAGTGGAAGAAAAAAAACAGATCAGATTTGTTGGAATAAAGATGAATAAAGATGAAGTAAATAAAAAGTACCTCCACCAAATCAAACATGAGTCTAAAGATTGAAAATTGTGATGTATCCAAAAAGTCACTTCACAAATGTGACTCTCATTTAAAAATAAAAACAGGAACTATTTTTCTGAAAGAAGTTCCAGTGAAACCCCTCCAGTGTGTTTGTTACATAACATCCTGTCCTCCACAGAGCTGCAGTCAGGTGGTGCTGGCAGGACGAAGGATGGACGTGTGTCATTACACAGGAAACACACACACACACACACACACACACACACACACACACTTCTATCTATTTTCATTGTATCTTGAACTGTTTCCTCCTTCCCCTCCTCTCCTACAGCTTTGTTTTCACTTCCATATTACCTTCCTGTAAAAATAAACAATGAATACATCATTTAATGTCATCTGCCTGACCCAGCGTGGAGCGTGTGTTTTATGGAAATGCATCGACACCACCTTCGTGAGTTTATGGTGACCATATTCTGAAAACCCCCTAAAACAGAAGACTCCTTACCTGGCCTTTTGGAGATACTGAAAAAATACCCAAATGACAAAGAAGCTTTATAACCCATACACTTATTAAAACAGTCCTTTTCTGTTTGAAGTGAAAATTGTCTTTAATGTGAACATAAGTTATATATTTAGATGCTGGTTTCTGCCTGTTAACATTATGAATGACGAATTTTTTTTTGACCATAATAAGCCAAACTTTTGAGATTAAAAATCAAATTGATGTGATGAAAAGTTCTACTGTATATCTTAAAATTTATTTTTTTTCTATTAATTTTCACTTTATCATTTTAAAAATTGACTTTATTACTTCATAATTTCAACTTGTCTTAGAATCTTGACTTCTTATCTCAAAATTTGGCTCTTTTCAATTAATTCTGATTTTATTTTAATAAATTTCACTTTTTTTTCAAAACTTTGACCATAAAATCTCAAAATTCCAACACTTCATCTCTAGATTATGACTTTTTATCTCAAAATTTCTATTGATCTTTGAGTTTTTGTCTCAAACTTTTTCCTTTTTATCTCATAGTTTCGAGATTATCTCAAGATTTTAGAATAGAATGGAATATTCTTTAGTGATACTCCATGAGAGAAATTTTATTTGTCACAGCAGCTCACAACAATCAAAGTGCAGAAATGCAATAATAAAATAGAGTAGAATAATAATAATAATAATAATAATAGACTCAAGATAAGAACTTAGGGATTAGAAAATTTAACTTTTTTCTAAAAATGATGACTTTTCATTCCATAACTTCGACTATTTATTTCAAAATTTTGACTTTTTATCTCATAATTTTGACTTAGAGGCTAAGGCATCAGAACAATGCCAGTATCCCAGTGCAGCAACTCATTATAAATATCAACTTAAACAACGCTGATATTTCCTGCAGAAAGTGAATTCAACTTTTGCAAAAATCACAAACTCTTATACTTGACTTGCTGATTCACCTAATTTAGCTTATTGTGTGTGTGTGTGTGTGTGTGTGTGTGTGTGTGTGTGTGTGTGTGTGTGTGTGTGTCAGAGTAAACTTTGACCCCGACACCTGCTGTCAGGTGAGCAGAGCTGTTCATGCTGTAAATCCAATGGCTTCAAAGTTCACACTCACACACACACCACATGAAAATTCCTTTTCTCTTCTGGTGACACTCTGGTGACACACCAACGGGTCCTTCAGACTCAATGTTTGATCACAGGTGGATTTTTAGTTTTAACCCATCTCTGGACTTCTCACTCTGTCTCAGATTCTGCAACTAAAGAAATCAAGGAGAAAGTGGAAGGTACGAAAAAAAAAACTGTGACTCCTGTTAGTGTGTGTCTACTCTCTTTTGTTTCCTTTTTGAGCACATGTTATTTTCTTTCTCCTCTAACATGTTTCTAACTCTGAAAGATTTATTTTCTTCGGGTTATTTTTGTTGTGTGTGACTCTGAACCTCAGTTTCCTGCTTGTGACATGATGTATGGATGGAGGAGGATGTATAGTCTGTTTGAAGTCACTGTATTGTGTCAGAAAGTGGTGTTATCTAAAGTTCACTGACATTTTTGAAATGTGCACCTCAGCCGAACATAACACCTGGAAATGTAAGCTGGATTAGCCTGACTCTACAGTATGGTGAAAGAAGATTTAGTGTATTAAATCCAATCCAAATAATCCAAATAAAACCAACATTGAGTCAGTGTACTAATTGTAGCTTTCAAAAGATCCATCAATCCATGTAAAGGAACTTTAACCATCCCAAAAAAAGAAAACTGAAGCAGAATGAAGTGTGAACACACACTAACACACACACACACACTCACGCACACACAGATTATAACAGCAAAGGAAATTTTACAGCCTCATTTTACCAAAGGTGTTTGCGCATGTCAGCATAAAACTATTTTAATATGGACTCAGTAAACTGATAGCAAGGCTCCTTTGATTGTTTGTGAAGCTTTGTTTATATATGTATTAATTTTGGACAAAACTAAACTAAGAATTAGAATAAGAATAAGTCAATTCAAGGGTATACATTACCATAATGCCACACGATCAATAAATAAAGCATTTCATGAGTCTGAAAAAGGAAGAGGAGGAAATAGAAGCTTTTTGAGTCCTGCCCCCACTTATTCTCCTTTTATGTTTAATAACCACCATGTAATTCTATAATTCTTTACCCTAAACCTCCCACACACACCTGACCCCTCATTTGTACACTCACACATCTGTCAATTTTAACGTATTTGACTTAAAAAAAACTGAACTTGTAACTCACTTTATGCATGATCCTTATTGCTTTTTTTGTAGTGTGCATATCCTCATTAAAAGACATCGAAAGACAAAGTTTAAGGAGATACTAAATGTCATAAAACTTATCTGTATTTTTTCACCTCAAACTCGTTAATTTGACAAGGTTTAGAGAAAACCCTCATGTTGGAGCAGCAGGAAGTGGCATCAAAGTAATAATGACATGATTTCAATAAAACACTAGAGTTTATTCAGTTTGTGCATTTCTGTGTGTTAAAGCAAGCAAATAAGTGTTTTTATAAACTGTAATTTACATTTGTTTTCTTGCATCTGTTATTCCAATAAATTTGATGCATTTTCAAATGCTGTATGTAGGGATGCACGATGTTGTATTTCCGGCTGATATCCAATATGCCAATATTTTACAACTCATTTAGCCGATAACTGGTACCGATACCAATTCACTGTTAAAAATTACCAAGGTGTCACAGTTTTAACAGTATTATTTTGCAGTTAAATATTGTAATCAATGTGCCACATGGTGTGAACAGCCTGCTTCACGGCAGCATCTCAGCAGGAGGCTATCATGTCCACTGTGTGCCCTCCTCACTCATGGTAACATGACAGCTGTAATACTAAAGCACAAAAGTGTTAGTGAACAATAAATTACTGTAATATCACTTGTCTTGCAGTTGTAAAAGTACAGTATAAAGTTTTTATGTCATGAAGATTTCGTAGAACATTACGGATATGAAGTTAAAAGAACTTACTGTGAGAATATTTAGCAGTAAATAGGTTACTGTGAAAGTAATGCAAAATGTAGCCAGAAATTTACTGTGATTTCAAGCTCAAAGGTTTCTGCACATCAAACTGTATCTGAGATCTTCAACTTGTCCTGTTTTGGAAGTTTCAGCCAATATCGGCCAATTCTGATATGCACCGATATACAGCTCTGGAAAAAATTAACAGACCACTGCAAATTTTTTATTAGGAATCAGCATCTCTACATATTTGAAAATTTTACTCAAACAAATACCTATAAATTGCAAAATCAGAGACACCGAAAAATTTGCAGTGGTCTCCTAATTTTTTCCAAAGCTGTATATCATGTATCCCAAACTGTATGTGTGTACGTGTGTTCTTTCTTGAATATGTTACACTCAAGGTGAAACTTTCTGTGCTGATTCAGGATGGATCCCGACGAGGATGGGGCCGGGAGGGTCAAGGAGCTGCAGGAGCAGAGGATGGCAGTCCAGAAGAAAACTTTCACAAAGTGGATGAACAGTGTCTTCTACAAGAACGGGGTGAGGAGGGAAGAGTAGGGGAGGAAAAAGAAGACAAAATTTTTTTAGAATATAACGTTCAGAGGTCAAAGTGTAGGATGGATGGAAAGTATTCTGATGTGTCACTACTTTAAATACTCTGAACACTGTGTTCAGTCCAGCTGTGTTTCCATGCCGGTGCTGTCTGTCTGTGTTTGTTGTTACGTCTGCAGACAGATGCAGGCGGCTTCTTTAGTTTTATTTTGACTGTAACCAACATTAATGCAGTGAACGGTGACTCAGCACTTTGCTTTTTCTATCCTGCACCATGACCATTTGAGATCAGCATTCACTATCTTTACTGTTTTTACCACAATGCTCTCAGTTCTTAATGAGTCACACAAATGAGGAAGTGTCATGTCTGTAAACTTGACGTCAACCTTATTCCCACTGTTATCAATCACGTTCCTGCTTGATAACCTGCAGTCCTTTAGCTGGTAACACACTTCAAAACACACATTAATCATCAGCCATGATAACATACACAGAAAGAGCAAACAGAGTGTAAATATAAGTGTAGTTCTGCCTCTGTCTCATGTTCTGTGGACAGCTGTGGGATTCCAGACGGTTCTTGTGGATCTGGGTTTGATTTCATGTCTTTTCTCTGATAACTGGATGACTGATGAAGCTCTGGCTGAACATGCTGCTGCTTTTCATTCCCAGAATTCCTCAGGGATTTCTGCAGGATGGCAGCACAGGGGAAAAAAATCCCGCAAAGCTCTAATACATGCTTACTTCACATGCTTATCCTGTAGGTCTGACGTGGTTTGTTTTCTATCCTTCCCTGTGGTCAGCTCCTGTGTTGTATCTATTTTCTACAGAAGTTTCTACAACCTAATCACAAAAGTGTTTTATTTTATGAATAACAGATCCAATGACGTTACATTTAGATGCTAGAACAGACTGAAACTAACGACAACAACAGTCCACAAAACCTGAAGGGAATAAGATAAACGTATCTAATCATTGTACTTTTTATTTTAAGATGAGATGTCATTTGGACCAAATCTACGGAGCTTCCTTAGGGTCACGTCGATAGATAGATAGATAGATAGATAGATAGATAGATAGACGGGCAAGACATAGCATACAACATTATTACAAAACTAAAAATTACCTGCACCTAAAAACCCCCTCCAAATGCCCATATATCAATTAAGAAAAAGAAAACGGACTTTAAAAGGAATTATACACAACCGTGCATGGGTTTATGGAATTGTGCATTAAGAATATAAAATATAAAATAGAATAAAAACTTTGTGTTAAGTTAAACATGAGCCTATAAACGAAAAGAGGAAAAAGAAAAATCAGATCTGAAGTTGTGGAGGACAGGTATTGCAAAACTTCCCAAATAAATAAATAAAAATAGTATCTTCTTTTACGTAAGACTTTTGTGTTTTTTTGCAATGCTTTTTCTCTTCCAATCTTTCTGAGCCATTTGGTCGCTTTTGCAAGGGGATGTAATAGTGAAAGTATCCTGCAGTTACTTTTTTAAAGTTATCAAAGTGTTTTGTGATATTATTGTTATGTTATATCATAATTTTGCCCTGTGATAAACTCTGGTATAATCATGTTTACAGGAAATCAAACCAAGGTGATGCTATAAAAACCCACTTTGATAGCTTTACTTCCTTTTCCATTTGTTAAGCACACACTATCGAAAACAGAAGTCCCAGAAACAGAATTCCTACAGCGCAGTTACACCCAGTCATTTTTTAATCATGTCTTTGGTAAATATCCAAAATACATCCCTGTGTTTCGCCACTTTCAAAAAATTTTCATCTGGGTCACAGAATAAAACAGGAACGTCTTCCAGATTTGTATTAAAACCCCTCCATTATGTTTAAAGTTTGAAGCTGACTTGATAAATTTATTCTAGAATCACAGTGGAAATTTGTTGGGCTTGCTCAGAAGCATCTTGAACCAGGAGACATTCCCTCTCAGAGATGTACAATCTAAACCAAAACACATCCAAAATTAGAATGATGCTTGTCTTGTTTCTAAGAACGTCTCCACTTGATGTAGTTTTAGTTGGGTGTTACCTGACCTGCAAATACGCAGGATGTCCTGAAGCAGAGTGGATGGAGATGTTATGTAACACATTTCAGGAGGGAAGAAGCTCTTGACTGCGAGAATGATTTATGAGAATTTAACTTTTTTTTTCCATCCCGCACACACACACAGAGCGAAGTTCAGTTAGAGGTCTATGGTTCACATTATGTAACATATAGAGTATGAAGTTGTCAAGTTATTTACCCACATCTATAAATTGTGCACTCGCATATTTCAGTTGAAGTTCTTTGTCATATTCTTGCGTTCTGTATCTGTGATTACAAAAATGATCTTAGGACCCTGAGAGTATTCCTTGACTGTCTTAACCTCTTGCAGGAGCGAGTGGAGCTAACAGATGTTTACACTGAGCTGAAGACTGGAGTCGTTCTGATTCGTCTGCTGGAGCTCATATCTAGGGAGACGCTGCGAACACCCAGCCGCCGAAAACTGAGAGTCCACTGTCTGGAGAACAACAGCATTGCCATCAGCTTCCTGAAGACCAAGGTAGTACACCTATTCAAGTCATTCAGAGTCGAAAAGTAAAGTAACTCAGCTGTTCAAACCATTCAAAGTCTTTAAACCAATCTATCAAGGTTCCTCATCCTCCTACGTCCCTTGAAGTCAGAGTTTCAAATCCTCAATAAACTCACCTTTCCAAGTCATTTGGATTCATTAAAATCAAGGCACATTACTTGTCCAGGAAATTTAGGGCCTAAAACCATTGAAACTCACATGTATGGTCATTGGAAGTCTGGAAAAAAGGTTCGTAACTCATCTTTTAAGTCGTTCCAATTGCACAAAAACCAAATTGACTCACCCGCCCAACTCATTACAAGCTTAAAACCAAAGTTACTAAGGCTGCACAATATTTCCCTTCAGTATTGTCATCACCATATATGCATGCACAATATTAATATCGGAAGGTTATACAATGTATTTGAGCCTTTCGTTTAAGTTTATGTAACCTGTCCACGCCCAATCTGACAGTTTTCTTATAGTTAATATCACATTACGTGCTTTATTTAACATCTTGAGGGTTTAAGGTTATGGCCGCCAGATCTGTGTGTTGTTCAGCTTTGTCTTCATTCAGAACAAGCCCTTGGTTAATTTTTTAGGTCTACGTTTCGATTTCCTGTTTGCCCATTTTATTGTTTATTTCATGTCCTCCTTCCCACACCTTATGATTTCATGAGCTGTCATAAAACTCGAAACAATTGTAGTTTGCTTCCTGCACCCTTTTTCTCTTTCCAAATGTATTGTGGTTGTTCTGGAAATGTCTCTAAACATTGATTCCATTAATTCATGTTTCTGGAAAAAAGATTATTTTGGCCAACAAAAAAGGCAAAACGCAGGAGGTGGACAAACCCTCTGAGCAACTGTGCATGTGCTCAGCCTGTATGTGCACAATCTGGCTATCCATTATTTGGTTGTGGATGGATCCTCTGTGCAGGAGTGCATTATTAAAAAGTTTGACCTGATGTGAGATGAATCACTTGTAGGAAATATTATAGATCAATATCAATATTTAATATGATTAAGACTCTTTGCAAACGCGAATAACGCTCATGGAGGAAGAGGGTGACAGAGGCAATTAGGTGAGAATCTGTTATTATTTCAGGATGATTCAGAGTAAAGCAGTTAACTTTAAAAAATATGGCAATATCATTTTTCCCCAACACTGTGCTGCCTTAAAAGTTATGCACCTTACCTTACTATTTAGAGTCTAAAATCTGACCTTACAGTTTTCATCAGTCTCACTCAAACTTGTTACTCTTTTCTTGTCAGATTCGTGTAGATCTAATTGGTCCAGAGAATGTGGTGGATGGAGACCGTACACTGATCCTTGGTCTGCTGTGGATTATCATCCTCAGGTTCCAGATTGGACCCATAAACCTGGATGAGGTAGGCACTTGAATCTGCAACCTTTACCCTGGGTTTGGTTTCTTTTTTGTGAGGTTATCAAGACTTAGAGCAAAAATTTATGGATCCTTCTCTCAGGGGGCCGGTGGAGGCAGTGTGGCTCATCGCTCGGCAAAGGAGGCTCTGCTGATCTGGTGTCAGAGGAAAACTGCAGGTTACGATGGCGTTGACGTTCAGGATTTCTCATCAAGCTGGAGGAGCGGACTGGCCTTCAACGCTCTTATCCACGCACACAGGTAGCTCCACACGCACACACATTTCTAACTCTTCATCCTCATGTTTCTCCATCCTCTCTCTTCCTCTCTGCATCCCAGGCCTGACTTGTTTGACTACCGACGTTTCCATGGTGACGACCCCCGCCGTAACCTGGAGCACGCCTTCTCTTTGGCTGAGCGGGAGTTTGGCATCATGCAGCTGCTGGAGGTGGACGACATGGTGGTGCCTCACCCTGATGAAAAGTCCATCATGACCTACGTTTCTTTGTACTACCACTACTTCTCCAAGATGAAGCAGGGACAGACCATCCAGAAGAGGCTCGCTAAGGTCTGAGTCACCACCAGGGGGCAGATCACACGTTATGTTACATTTATTGGTTATGACAATAATGTATTTAATGGGACAAAAAATTGTGCACATGCAACATATCACATGTCAACCAAATGGTGAGAATGTTGGGGGAAAACTTGGAAAATAGTGAGTAGCAAAAATGGATCAAGGAGGCAAAAAAAGGGCGAAAAGTGAGTAAAATGGAGATAAAGCAACAAAATTGGCAAGAAAATTGGAAATCTTGGAAAATTGTCATGAGGCAGCAAAAAGCATCAAGGGTGAAAATTGGCAAAATTGGGAGAAGACTTGAAAAACGATCAGAAAGAAGGAAAACTCTCCCAAGACCTGACAATTCTGTTGAAAATCTCTTTTTTTATTGATCTTATGTAATATTCTTTCTGTTTTAGACACTGAATTTTAGGTTTTCATTATCTGGGAGCCATAAAAATGTCATCCCTTTCAATATAGTAATTGATAACAACACATACAGTTCTGTTAAAAATTAAGAGACCACTACAAATTTTTCTGTTTCTCTGATTGTGCTGTTTATAGGTTTTTTTTTTTGAGTAAAATGAACATTTTTCTTGTATTATTTTGTTATTATTGTTATACAAACTACTGACAACCTTACTCCCAAATCCCAAATATTGTCATTTAGAGCATTTATTTGGAGAAAATGAAAAATGGTCAAAATACCCCAAAAAGCCCACTGTTTTAAACTTCAAATAATGCAAAAATAGAGTTCACATTCCATTTTTAACAACACATTTCTAATGCTTGACTTTGGAAGTATTCAGAAATCAATATTTGGTAGAATAACCCTGATTTGCAATAACATCTCTCATGCGTCGCTCATGTTCTCCTCCAGTCTTTCACAGAGGAGAGTGATGACCACAGCAATGGTTTTTATATATTTCCTAGTTAAATAAGATTTGTTTCAGGTGATCACCTCATCAGTACCTTGTAGGTAGAAACAGGTAGAAACAGGTGTGTTTGTGTTGGAATTCAACAGACACTGCAATGGAAAGACTGTCATATATGTAGAGATGCTGATTTCTGAGAATTTGTAGTGGTCTCTTAATTTTTTCCAGAGCTTTATGATGGGGAACCTAAGCATAATTGCACCATAAATTTCAGCCCAAACCCAAACAGTGGTCTCTTGCTCCCTCTGCTGGCTGCTTTGGCTACAGCAGCCAACAGCAACAGTCTGTTTAAAGTTTGCATGGTCTGCACACTTCATGTACCTGTAGAAACCTTCACTTCCTGCTTCCTCTCTCATGGTTCACACACTGTCACACACTCACAGCCTCTAATCCTCCAGGTTCCTCCTCCTCCCTGTCAGTCAGAGTGGATTACTGCTGGATTAGATTCAGGACTGACAGGAGAGGAAGCTCCCTGCTGATAGAGCTGGAATACACAGAACACACACTCACAAATACTGCACTTGACTTCATAACCAAATAACAGCAGAAAACTACAAAGAGAAACCACACAAATGTGAGGAGATGCTGAGGGTTTCACAAACACATGTACTTTTTTCGTTCAGGGTTAAATAATGAGTTGTGGAGTTAAATGTATTGCTGTGGTGGATGTTTCTTGTCAGCTGCCACAGTGATAGAGCAGCCCCGTGGAGGTGAAAGTGGGTGGGGCTGCGGACGCTAAGCTAATCAGGGCAGATCACATTGAGAACAGTCAGGACAGTCATTCACCAAGAGAACAGCTACTGAGCTAACATGGAGCTACACACCTGTACCTGCTGTCTGCACCTGCACAGAGAGAATGGATGAGGGGAAAGCTATGAGTTCAATGTGCTCTGGTTAAGTGGAGCCTAAACTACTGAGGATTTCTAGAGGATACTATGATGAATTTGTTATCAGGTGATATTAAATGAGAACAGGAGCTACTTTTATTATCACAGAGCTGCTGTTGTGTTACCTCTTCTGTTCTCTTGGTTTTGTCATTGAGGATTTTGGACCAACAGTTCCAGATGCTCACTGAGGTGTGAAGTGCCTTTAATTTCTATCTTTGTGGCTTGGGACGAATTACACCTGCATTTCTGGTCTTATGGAGGGATGACATCTTCATTTTCAACTAGTTTTATTCACCAGAGAAGCTGTAAACAAATGCTGTTGAGTATTTGAACGGTCAGAAGTTTTTGTTTTTAAATTTCTGATGTCGATTTCCGATGGTTGGATCTTCAGAAATGTTGTCTCTTTGTGTAAATTTATCAGGTAAACCGGGTATGTCCAGCTCTAGTGATGCACCTGGAGTCACATAGTGATTGTGAACTTGCTAGCAAGATATATGAAGGACTGTTCTACTGTTTATGTATGTGAAGGTTGAGGTTCATTTTTCAAAATGCTTAAATTTGAGGTATCGGAGGTGTATTCTTTGTGTGGCCTTGTCAGAGTATTTAAAGCTTTTAGTCAGTTATTATGTACTGTACATGTTTTGGTTCATTTGATTGATTTCATGTGTAGTTTGAGCGTTTCAGCTGCTTCATTGTATAGAATACGTGTAGTCAAGTTGTTAAGCATTATTTCCATATGTGTTACAGATAATTTAGAAAGCTCAGCATGCATTTTTGGGCTTTTATTGGCGATATCAGGTGCATAAAGTGTGTTTCTATGAGTCGTGTTCAGCTGCCTATGATGCTGTAGGTTTATAAGCTCAGGGTTGACAGTATGTCAATTGGAGGGAGACTGAGTGGTCAGTGGGTGAAGAGGCAATACAGGAGCGATTCTTCAGTCATGTCCTACCACAAGGTTTGTCTATCCTGTATTTTAATGATTGTTTGTGAGTCAGATAAATGTGGAATTCTTATAACCCTAAAAAACAATTTGGGGCTGGATTCTGCATCCTTTAACGCAATCCTTCTTAGAGGTGGGTGCTACAGTTCTCAGGTGATGACTCCCAGCTTCATGTTTCAAAACAAAGTTTAAAAATAAGTGCTGATACTATAAAATGTTTTATATCACCCTGTCACAAACAAAATTTAAGCTCAACTACATACAAAATTGAGGCACCCTTTTTAATTCTGAGATTCATGGTCCCACATGTTCAGAAATATTAAAGTTTCCCCTCAAGATGTTTACAAATCATTCACCATGTTTTCCTCAGATTGTGGGGATGCTGATGGAGCTGGACGCCATGAAGGTCCAGTATGAGAGGATGGTCTCAGACCTGCTTCAGTGGATCAAAGCAAAGGTATCAAACATTATTTACTCACTCTGGATATGAGGAGATAGAGGTGATGTTTGTCTGGGCTGAACTGACTCATTTTTTTATTGAAGGTGGTGCAGCTTAATGACAGACGGTTTCCAAACTCTGTGAGGGAGATTCAGAAGCTGATGACGGCTTTTAAAACCTACAGGACGGTGGAGAAACCTCCAAAATATCAGGTGGGACGACGACATGAGAATGTCACCACATGATCACCCAAACATGTTTTGTTAAGTCCCTTTTGTTTATCCAGTGGATGTTTATCCAATCAGTATAATGTAGTTACAGCAAAGAACCATCAGCTGTTTCCTATTGTGTTGTAGTCTGTTTGTAAACCTTATCTTTCTTTTAATTCATTTTTTCTTTTAATATTCTTATGCTGTACAGCTGAGTCAGACAGCTTTACCAAACAGACCTGAGTCTTTATGGTTATTTGTGTGCATTTTCTAGGAATGGAGGTGAAGTCATGGAGACAGACCTGAATTTAAAAAACACATTAAGACAATTACAAAGTCGGCCGACTACAATACAGGATTAAAGGACTTATGTGTCAGCAAGACCTGGAAGAACTTCTACATGTCATAGAGTCCCTACAGGTGTCAGTAGCTTTTTGCAAAATAAGGTTTTGATAAAATACAATTACGCCTTGTCTGTGTTTCCATTACGACCAGACTTGTGCATAACTTGAGTAAAAATCTTGTCTCGTGACATTAACCCTGTGTCCAAGAAGAATAAAAAAAAATATCCTGACACAGGCTAATATGAATTTCCACCCCATGAACCATTGAATTTAGGAGTAAATATGTTTTAAATAGGTGTCCACTGTAGTGACCACTATGCACCACAGGAGAGAAGATTTAAGACATCGTGAATGTGTTTGTTCATTTATATGTAAATTCCAATCTCTTTTCCCTTTCTAGTTGTTTTTTAACAAAGACAGAGTCACTGGGGATCGATAAAGTCTCCGAATCAGTTCAGAACAACAGAATGAGAAACTTTGAAAATGGATGTAAAAACTTTTAGATCGATGATTCGCTCATTTTGCTGTCAATCAAAAAAGGGATTCCTCCCCAGACAGATCAGCCAATCAGCATGCAGAAGCTGAGCTTTTAGGCCCGCCCACTGCCCTACAGACGCCCAGAGTGTAAATAACTCTTGAGCTTCGGGAATGAATGAGAAAGAGCTCATTCCGGTTTTCTGTGATAAGAAGCTGATTGTAATCAAAAGATAACTAAACGCGTTCTAGCGCATATTTAGTCAATGAAATGTACACACAGCGGTTCATATTTCACCACTTAAATTTTTTTTTTAATTTACAGCTTCAAGAAATCTGGGGCTGTTCAGTCACCTATAACTCTGAACAGGATAAGAAGTAGGAAATAAATGAATGAATTAACATGCATACATCCAGCTTCATCCATCAAAGTTGGGTACATGAGCTTAATGGGTCGTAGGGTGGTGGTGGGAGCCGGGGCCCAGTGGTAAAACTCCTGTCTCCCGATCAAAGACCCGTGGGTTCGATTCCAGCTCGTGCAATTCCACAAACCGACTGCTGATCAGTGGTGTGTATGGGTATGAGCAACTCAGAGGATATGATAGCGTTAGGGGGATGATGGTATCTGAATAGCAGTCTCCCTCGATCAGTCTGTGAATGTGTCGTGGAATCATGGGTGAAAGACAGTAGGACTGTAAGCTGCATGTAGAGGTCAGCAAGGTGAGAAAGTGGCCAAAAGAAGAAAAACAGATGCTAGATCTACTACTGAGATTACCTTTTACCATCTGTTTAATGCACCAGCCAGAAAGGTCTATCCATCCATTTTCTTAACTGTTTACGGCTGGAGCCTATCCAAGCTGTCATTGAGCAAGAGGTGGGGTACACCCTGGATTAGTCGCCAGTCAATCGCAGGGCTGACATATAGACAAACAACCATTCACGCACACACTCACACCTGTTTATTTGTAGCACCATATAATATCCTTTTACAAAAATCATAGAAATGAATTGGCAACCTGCTTGCAATGCCTTTGCAGTCCACCAGGGGGCAGCGGCCCACAGGTTGAGAATCACTGATCTTGAAATGCCTCACACTGGTCTAGCTCTAAAGGTCTTCACATGAGTGATCAATAAATGAAATGTATGGAGTTTCAGTGTCAGTAAAAAAAATTAGGACCATTTTTTTCCAGACTGCTCCTTAAGAGGACCCTGCCTATAATTGGGACAGGCTTTTATTTGAGGTCTTTTTTCTGCTTGGTAACATGTATATTTTTAGTTCTTTTTCAATTTAACTTGAATGTTTTCATGTTTTTGTGAACCTCTGTTCCTCTCTTCATGTACAGGAGCGTGGGGCGATTGAAGCTCACCTGTTCAGTCTCAAGACTCAGCTGGCCGCCAACAACCAGAGAGCGTATAATCCTCCAGAGGGTGAATAACATGCACATATGTCTAAACATGCTCTCTCACAGAAGTTTGATTTATCTGGCTCTAAATATGTGTAAATGTTTTTAAAGGTAAAACCCTGAGCGACATCGAGAGGAGCTGGGTTCTGCTGGAGAGAGCTGAACACGAGCGGGAGCGAGCCCTGCAGGGGGCGCTGCTCCGCCTGGAGAACCTGGAGCAGCTCGCCCAGAAGTTTGAGAGGAAGGTATGACAGAAAATCTTCAGTCACATAAATGCAAAGTTTTGAAGTAAGAGTCATCTACTTGCTTCTATTTGAATTTCAGATTCACTTTATTTGCTATTGCACATGTTTCAGAGCAACAAAATTTACACTTCAGTTACATCTCGTACAAGAAACATAAAAAAGACAGAGACAAATCAGATGGAAAGGACAGGAGCAGGAGAACTGTTGGGTCTTGCTCTGTTTCATTAGGAGGAAAAAGAGTACAAGAGGAAGGAAGAGGGAAAAAAGCAAACACCAGACTAGACCTCTTTTTTTTTGGGCACAGTTTGGGAAAGCAAAGGAAAGAAAACACCTCAGCAAATACAATATTTACTTTATTTTTATGACTATTTACATTGTAGATTCTCACTGAAGGCATCAAAACTATGAATGAACACACGTGGATTTATGTACTTAACAAAAAAGGTGAAATAACTGAAAACATGTTTTATGTTCTAGTTTCTTCAAAATAGCCACCCTCTACTCTGAGTACTGCTTTGTTTACTTTTGGCATTTTTCAAGAGGTCGTCACCTGAAATGGTTTTCACTTCACAGCTGGGCCTTATCAGGGTCAATTAGTGGAATTTCTGGCTTTATCAATGGGGTTGGAACCATCAGTTGTGTTGTGCAGAAGTCAGGTTAATACACAGCCAACAGTCCTATTAGACAACTGTTAAAATTCATATTATGGCAAGAACCAATCAGCTAACCAAAGAAAAACGAGTGGTCATCATCACTTTAAGAAATGAAGGTCAGTCTGTCTGGAAAATTTGCAAAAGCTTTAATGAGAATGAGAAAGGTGTGTCCACACTTTTGGCCTGCACAGATGGTACGAGGAAAGACTCAACAGTGTCTCTAAATCTTTAAGGGTAAAGACTTTGTTTGTTTTCTGTCTCTTAGGCGGCGCTGAGGGAGGGTTATCTGGAGGACACGCTGCGTCTGATTCGCAGGCAGGACATCCGAGGACTCTCCACTCTGGAGGATGCTCAGGCGGCCGGTCGGCGCCTGGAAGCTCTGTCCACTGACGCACTAGCTAGAGAGCCCCGCTTCGCTGCTCTGAGAGACATGGCTAAGACGATAGAGAGAGAAAACTATCACAGCAAGGAGCAGATCATCAGGAGGTGAGAGAGGCACAGTGCTGTAAAAGACCTGAATGTACTTGAAGTATTCACTGAATATCTGTGTGTGTGTGTGTTTGTAAGAGAGGAAAGCATCAGTCATCGGTGGAAAGACCTCCTGCAGCAGTTACAGGACCAAAGAGGGATGCTGGGAAATGTAGTTGAAAACCTCAGTGTCCTTAGAGATGTTGAGCTTGTCTCTCAGGAGCTAAAGGAGCTGCAGGTGAGTGTAGACCCAAACTGCAACTGAAATTACTGACACAGATATCAAAGTTTAGCTTTTTCACCCTCTCTCCTCTGTGTCTCCAGTCCCAGGCCAGCTCCTCTGAACTGGGCAAACAGCTCACCGAGGTGGAGTCTCTTCTCCAGAAGCAGGATCTCCTGGAGGCTCAGATCTCAGCTCATGGTGAAACCATCAGCACCATCAGCAGCAGAGTGCTGAAAGTACGACTCATTCTCACCTTTGTCTCTCAGAGTTCCTCCTCCACTCAAGTTTTTTGTTACTGATCTCTGCTCCGTCTCGTCTCAGGTGAAAGTGAGAGATGGTCAGCAGATTCAGAGCAGAGTGAGAGCTCTCGACAGTCAGTATAAATCTCTGGTGTCGCTCAGCAGCAGCAGGTTGTGACAGTTTCTCATCTGGAAAATGTTTTTTTTTTCTTTTAATATTTGTCTTCACCTTATACACCAGCTGACCCGAAAGTACATCTGTCCTCCTTTTTATCCAACTTTTTTTTCTCTCATATTCTTTTCTCATCCTTTTCTGTCCTTTTCTCCTTGTCATCTCCTCTTCTCTCCTTTTTCTTCTCTTGTTCTCTCCTCTTTTTATTTTCTCTTCTTCTTCTATTTCTTTTCTTCTCATTTCTTCTTCCCTCATCTTTGTCTTGTCCTCTTTTCTTCCCAACTTCTTTTTGTCTCTTCTTTTCTTCTCTCCCTCCTTCTTTTTCTTTTCTTTTCTTCTCTTCTCTCATCATCTCTTCTCTTCTGCCTTTTTCTTCTCTCCTCCTCTTATCTTCTCCTCTTCTTCTCTCTCTTTTCTTTTTCTTCTCTAATCATTTCTCTTCTTCTTTTCTTTTTCTTCTCTCCTCTTATTATCCTCTCCTCTTCTTCTCTCCTCCTTTAATACTTTCCTCTTCTTCTCTCCGCCCATAATACTGTTCTCTTTTCTCTCTCTTCCCCTTTGTCTTGTCCTCTTTTTTTTCCTCATCTTCTTTTTCATCTTCTCTTCTCTCTCTCTTTCCTTTCCTTCTCTCATCATCTCTCCTCTTCTGTCTTTTCACTCTCTCCTCTTTTTATACTCTCCTTTTCTTTTCTTTCATTTCTCTTCTCTTCTCTTCTTTTCTCTTCTTTGCAACTCTTTTTTTCTATTCTCCATTTTCTTTCTGTGCTCTTCTTCTTCTTTTCTAATTCTCTCTTTTCTCTCCTCTCCCATCCTCCCTCTCTCCCTCCTTCTTTTTCCTGTCTCCACCTCCCTATTTTTGTCTCCTTCGTTTTTATCTTTTTATCCCTCTTTTTTGCCCTTTTACCCCTGTTTGTCTCCTGTACTGTCCTCTTTTCTACATTCAACCTCTGTCTTCCTTTCTTCCCTGCTCCCTCTTTTTTTCCTCCCCTCCATCAGGAGGAAACAGTTGGAGGCTCAGCTGAAGTTGTTTGAGTTCTTCCATGACTGTGTTGAATTGGAGGCGTGGCTTTATGAACGCTGGTTAAAGCTTCAGACGTCCGGACTCGGACGAGACCTGAACCACATCCAGTTGGCTCAACACAAACACAAGGTGTGAATTCATCTTATCATGCTCAGAGTTTGGATCACAAACATAAATAAAACCTCCTGAAGTGCAGCAAAATGGAAGAAAATGACCCTTAGATAAATCTAAAATCAAATCATACTTCATCAGGTTTTGGAGGCGGAGCTTCAGGCCCAGGACTCTCTGTACCAAGGAGTCCTGAGTCGAGGTCAAGACCTGCTGTCCAAACCAAACCAGCAGAACCAGCGAGCCATTCAGAAGTGGATTGGGACCCTGAAGAAGCAGTGGAGCAACCTTAGTGATGACATGTCTGAACGCCGCAATCGACTGCAGGCAGCCGCCACGATAAAACAGGTATTGAAGGAGCAAATTCAAGAGTCTTGGAAAAGAATCCAGGGTTCTGTTATGTTGCACCTTTAGGATGTTTTTTACCCCCATTTAGTGCCTTTTTTATTTTCAACAACTCACCTGATGACTTGAACTCTGCTCAGTATTTTGCAGATGTAGCAGAGGCTGACTCCTGGCTTGGTGACAGGAAACCTCTACTCACCAGCGAGGATCATGGGAAGGATGAGTCGAGCACGGCGGCTCTGCTGCAGCGTCACCTGCGTTTGGAGAAGGAGATGACGGCCTATGGTTCGGAGATAAAGAGACTGTCAGAGCAGGCGAAGAGCGCGGCACAGCTGACTGCTGTGACTGTGAGTCCAGACTCTATCTTCTGTTAGATACAATAATAAACTGTTCTCCTTCAATCTATTTTAAACTCTTCTTCTCTAGGTGGAGCCTCAGCAGAAATCCATGATACAATACAGCGACTCTTCCTCTGAAGAAGAGGGGCCAGTAGCTCCTAAACCTCGTCCTAGAGGTGGGAGAGGCTCTGAAAGCGCTGCCCGTCAGAGTGAGGAAAGCAAAGCAAAGGTTCGCTTCAGATACAGCCGAGGTACATCTGTCTTTTCTCTATTATTTCCCTGCTGTGCAGCATGAAAGTGATTCAGACTTGTAACCTCAGTCCAGCCTGACAAGTCCTTTAATCACATCTCATTTCAGGTCAGTTTCAGTGGGATCGTAATGAGATTGTGACTGTCATCAGTATTGATCTGGATGATGACCGGGTCCTGGCAAAAGACAGCAGAGGGAACCAGCAACACATCCCCAAAACTTACCTCACCCTCCTGTCGACCTCTGTACGATCACTGATCTATAGCAGTTATTAGAAACCCTGAAATCACTGCTGCAACTTTTTGGCATAAAAAAATATACTCACTCCTTACAGGCTCCTCCCCCGACCCCACATTCCTCCACCAATGGTGCTCCAGAAAGCCCAAAGAGGAAGGTGAGTCGCCCGAGGAGAAGCCGCTCGATGCGTCGCAGCACGACTGAGATCCAGACATCATGGCTGCCGGACTCACAGTACCAGAGAGAGACTGTGGAGAGCACACAGGCCGGTCTGGACCGGGACTACAACTCCCTCTACAACCTGGTTAAGGTGAGATTTGGGCTGCGTGGGGAATGTAGTTTCTTCGTGTGAACATAAAAAAGCCTTGTGAGAAATGTGAAGAATCTGAAGTTCATCATCAGAGTGTTTCTGTGTTTGCAGTCGAAGGTGAGGAGTTTGGAAGAGACGCTGCGTCTGCATCGGTTCTACAACAGCTGTCAAGAGTTTGAGTCATGGATGGAAGACAAGGAGAACATCCTGAACACCTTCAGCACCGACACCGACAACCTGGGTGTGGTTCAGGCCAAATACGAGGTGAAGAATAACATCAGTGACGCAAAGATTTGGAATACGATGGACGTGCTCAACCTAGTGGAAAGTGAGATTCTTAATTTTGTCTCATTGCAGAACTTCCTGACTGAGTTGGTGAGTGGGCGTGAACGGCTGGATGACATCATCAAAACAGCGGAGCAGCTGGTGAAGAGCCGACACAGCAAACACAGAGAAATCCAGGCCAGACAGAGGATGGTTTCCAACAGGTACAAACACGAGATGAAGAGGCTCAGTCCAAATACTTAAAAACCTCCCAGCTGGAAAACTGGTGATGCTCACGATACTGATAAACATCCGCGAGTTTTGTGTCGCCATGAGCATCAGATAACGGCTAATGAGCCTTATCATCCACCCTGGTGTTGATGTCAGTCTGGTTTCCTGTGTCTGCAGGTGGGATCGGATCCAGCAGCTGAAGGATGAGAAGGGACAAGAGCTGCTGAGCACAGCAGATGTTCAGACGTTCCTGCAGAGCTGCCAGGAGGCAAAAATTCAGCTGCAGGGTCAGTTGGACCGCCTCGACACTGTGGACGTGGGCTGCAGTTCCTTCACTCTGAGAACCCAGGAGGAGAACCAGGCTCAGGCCCTCAGAGACATCCAGATCCTGGAGGGCAAGATCGCCTACTTGAAGAGCATCGCTAAGATGTACGGGTCTGAATGATACAAAAAATGGTACAACTAAGAGAGAAAAATGTCAAAATCTTGAAGTTTATGATGTGTCTTCCTTGAGCAGGAAGCAGGACTGCAGTCCAGCAGAGAGTGCCGCCATCGAGGAGGAAGTTCAGGCTCTGGAGGCTCTGCTTCATCAGGTCTGTGTTAAATTCTCATGCAAAATGAACTTGAAATATCCTTTAAATCGTTGAAGAAGATGCAGTTTTATTTTCTGTTGTGAACCAGCTGAAGCGTCAAGCTGCAGACAGACAACAGCACCTGGAGGAGGCTCGTCGACTGCAGAGCTTCCAACAGCAGGCCAAGGAGCTGCAGCGCTGGGCGAGCTCCGTGCAGGATCGACTCCTGCAGGAGGAGACGGCCACTGACGTCGCCTCAGCCGTCACCCTGTTGGAGCAGCACCAGGAGCTACGGTTGGAGATGGAGGAGCAGAGGAGGAGGTACGGAAGAATGGAAACTGCTCTGTTTCAGCCTCTGTGTTCTGAGAAACATTTTTTCTTGTTTTTTTTTCTAACTGCATTTTTTTTTAACATAGAAGAACACAAGACAAAACAAAACACTCCTTGACAAAATCACATAATATGTATAACATGACAAAAAACAAAGCCAAAAAAAAAAAAAGGAGGGCCCAGAGATTTTAGTCATGTAAATTTTCCCAGAAAATACATCAATTCTCCCAGCAATTGTTGCAGTTACAAATGTTTTTGGTATAAATGTGTTTATTTAATGTGTCTATTTGTGTTTATTTTGCATCTAAAGTGCTCAAACACTCCTCGACTCCTCTTTCTTGTCTCTATTCTTGGTGTGACACAAATGCTCACAACACAAAGTTCGAGTCAACTTTTATACATTCTAACTGGCGTCAGGTGTGATTTCTATATCACCAGCACCTGTTACTCACCACAGCTGAGTTTAAACAAGTATCACCTGCTTGAAATTAAATAAATTTCCCACAATTCCAAAATGGTGCCAATAACTTCGTGTGTTTTTTTCTGCCATTTTTCGTGTTTTTCCAACGCACATCAAGGAAATAAACACATCTATACCAAAAATATTCGTAACTGCAACAATTTCTGGGAGAATTGGTGTATTTTCTGGAGAAATTCCAGGGGTGCCAATATTTTTCGTCCATGACTGCATAAAATGGGGTTCCCTTCAGTTAAAGAGGTGCCTTGTTATAGGTTGCCACTTCCTCACAAAAGTCTCAGTTTAATTGTAATTGAGCAGTTAAAGCCTCGAGTCCATACACCTCCCTCAACTTCTGTTTCCACTGTGCCACATAAAGTGCCTGTGGATTCATCCATTTAATCATCGCCATCTTCCTAGAAGTCATCAAGAGTTTATGCAACAGGTGCTTTTGGTCTCTAGTGTACATGTCTTCAGGAGTTTGATCCAAAAGGAACTGACTTAGGATGAATGGTAAATCAAAACTTTATCTATCTCTCTTTCCAAAAAGGTGCATCATTGGGCAATCCCAAAATATGTGCGAGTGGTCGCCTACCATTCCACATTTTCTCCAACAGCATATTGTAGCTGCATTATCTTAAACCGAAGGCATCATCTTCCAATCGAACTCCTTCCACATGTTATGATTAATACCTTGTTTTAAATTTTCTGTCTCCTGTTGAATCTCAGGGTGAAGGAGATGGAGAAGTTGGGGAAATCTCTTCAGCGGGGGTCAGCGGGGGCCGTTGACATCCAACAAACACTGGAAAAACTCAACACTGATTGGTCCAAGCTTGACAAGATGTGGACCAATAGGAAGGAGCATTTGGAGCAGGGGGTGGAGCTCCAGAGGCTGAACCAGGAAGGAGACAGGATTGAGGCGACGCTTTCTGGACATGAAGCCCGACTGAGGGTCCAGGATGTTGGGGTGAGGATGCTCCACTCTGATCCAGAGAAGAAACAGAAACTTCTTTCACTTTTGATCCAGCAGTGAGAATTATACATTTCAACAAATAGAACAGACATGATTTAATGTTGTGATCATTTCTGCAGGACTCAGTGGACAGTGTCCACAGTCTGCTGGGCCGACAGGACGAGCTGGAAAGTCTCCTCAAAGCTTTGGACCAACGAGTCGATAATTTCATTGAGCGGAGTCAAATGCTCATCAACAAACAGCACTATGCAGCAAAACAGTACGAACAGAGAAATATAAAAATATTAGAACAAACCTTAATATTATTATTTTTTCATGTTATCATGCTGTGATGATCATGTCATTTTTACATGTCTTTCTTTTAGCATCAAGGAGAGGAGCAGAAGCATCCAGAAAGCCAACAAGAAGCTGAAAGAGAGCAGCAGGCAGAGGAGGAGTCAGCTGCTGGCCTCAAAGAAATATCAGGTATCGTTATTGTTGAGCCATTTTCAACCTTTAGCATAATAAAGATAGGCAAGCATTATACAACAGAAGCAGCGCTAAGCTCCATTCATTTAGATGGGTGTAAGCTGATACACCAGCAACATCTGTGGCCGTGTGATAATGTGATTTCTGTATCTAAACTTAGTTATCAGGTTTGAAAGAAAATAAGTAACATTAACTGCACTTCAAAAACTGAAATCTAAGTAAGTCATTTTGTTCTATTTTCAGTAAAAATTGCATTATTATTCTTGATGTAAGCCACATGCAACTGGCAAGTCCAGAAAATGTCTCATTTCAAGTTATGTAAAGAATAAAAAATAAGGTCTGAATTGGCTGTAACAAGCAAAAATTATCTGCCAATGGGGTAAGAAAAAATTTCTTGTATCAAGGAATTTATTTTAATTTCAAGAAACTTGATGAGAATATTTTTCTTACCCTATTGGCATTTTTTGACTTGTTTCATGCAATCTAGACCTCATTTTTGACATTTTTCTGGACTTGTAAGTTAAATGTAGCTCAAATCAAGAATAATAAGACAGTGTTTTTACTAAAAATAAGACACAAACGCTTTCTTGGATTTCAGTTTTTGCAGTGTGATATTGTATTTTATAAGTATTTCTGGTGTTGATACGCAATGTATAAGCATTTTTTAATAAGAAATGAAAGCACAGTGAGAAATATTGATGTCTTACAAAGAGTTTGTAGCTTATGCAGATTTTCAGCTCATGTTACAGATTGGGCCTCTACACATCTATCCATAATTCTCTAAAATGTTACATGGACATACAATGTCCATGATTTCAAGTAACTCCTTAATCTTTTTCATTGCATCCTTGTCAGATATTCTTTTGACATATTTGCTTAAGATTTGAATTATCTTGTGATTTTTCTCCCAGGAGAAACATTTCACTCTGAAGTAAAAATGTGACAAAACTCTAGTTTGAAGTATTCTCATAACTCTATATGTAAATATTGAGGTATTCATTACTTTGCCTGATGTTTGGTGCTGCAGGAGTTCCAGAGAGATTCAGACGAACTGCTACTGTGGATGGAGGAGAAGTTTAAGGTGGCGGAGGACGAGTCGTACCGGGATCCCACCAACATCCTCAGGAAGCTGAAGAGACACGAGGCGGCAGAGAGAGAGATGCAGGCGAACCAGGTCCGGCTGGACAGACTGATTCAGGTAAACACCTGCTCGCTGGTTCCCAGTCCAACGCTCACTCGCTCAGACAGCTCAGGAAAGTTCAGCTTCATGTCACACGTGTGTTTCTGAACAGCTCGGGGAGCAGATGCTCGCCGAGGAGCATTTTAACAGCCAGAGCGTCAGGAGGAAGTCCACTCAGATTAGCAGCCGCTGGAGGAGACTTCAGGAAAAGATGGCTGACAGAGGAGACAAACTGAGGCAGGCGGGACAGCAGGAGCAGCTGATGGAGCTGCTGCAGGTAAAACTGAAACTCAGTGACTGTAGCTTTAATTTCAACGACCACATTTGACCCACAAAGGTTCTGCAGCCCAGGTATGATCAAGAATAAATACGATTTTTAGAAGCTGATCTCCATTAACTTCTCTGATTTCTGTTTGTTATCTGATTAAAGTCTTTTTCCTCTTTTCAGGATGCCAAGCTGAAGATTGAAGCCATCCAGTGGATGCTCAACAACGCTGCCAAAGGTCACGACCTCCGCTCCAGTCGACAGCTTCTGAAGGTAAGACACAAACAGAAGTAGAGTTATTATTTCTTAAAAGAGATTTTTTTGAACTGTGTCTTTATTTGGATTGGACAGTAAAATACAAAAACATTCTTTCATGAGTGAAAGTTCAAACAAATGTCCTTCCAGTTTTGTTTTTCATGAGTCCAGATAAAGAAAAAAGAAACTCATCATCAGCCATCCTGGAATATGAGTCCAAAATAAAAAAGTTCAGAGACTGTGTATCAGCTTTTGTTTGTACATACTGTCCACTCCTCTCTAATAGCTAAGATTTCCCAGCAGTTGTAAAAAATAAAGTAAGATAATGAGATAATAGTGGATACACATCAACATCTTAAGGACAATACTGACAGTTTGCTTAGGATAAAATCCGCAAGAATATGTTCGTTTAAAGAGAACTTTATTACAGCTCAAGTAAATATAGAACAGAATAAGGTTTTTGGTAGATTGATTTGGCAGAATTTATTTGGATTCTCAAGTGATAAGTCAATTTCTTCATCCTGAATATCTCAATAGTCATACCGATCCAATTGTCCAGGGAAGGCTGGCTCAACTCAACTCAATTTTATTTATAAAGCACTTTAAAAAGCAACAATGTTGGTCATCAGTGCTGTACACAATCCTAAACTATAAATAATAGACAGCAACAATTAACTGTTATAAAGAAACAATAGAAGTGAACAAACAATAAAAGCAATAAAAGAGTAAAAAAAAAAATTTGAGCTTACTCATCTCCTCCTAATTGTTTTCTTACTTTTCACCATGAGTATTTGCAGCAGCTTAATTTCACTTCTTCTTTAGAGGGCTTTTTTTTAAAGTTAAAATACAACCGGCTTTCTTTGTTTTGTGAATAACTTGTGTGTTTCTGTGTGAAGGAGCATCAACAGCTTGAGCAGGAGGCCAAGGAGCTGGCTGAGAAGATCAACTCCATCGTCGGCAGAGCCAAACACCTCGCCTCCAACCATTTCGACTCTCAGAGGATCCTGAAGGAGACAGACACTTATCTCACACTGTGAGTGACTCTGAGGATACTGAGGTTACTTGTCCAAGTCTGCCTCAATTGGCCGTCACCTGTCGGGCCAATTCCACAAGATTCTCTAGTCGTCAGTTTGAATTAAAAAACACACTGGGAAAAAATAATAAAGTTATTTTGATGTTAGATATAATTCTGATGAAGCTGATGTTGATATTCTGAGTTTTCTTTTCAAGGTTCAAGTCTCTCCAGAAACCTCTGGACAGGCGTCGAGCTCAGCTGGAGGCGTCCGTACTGCTGTTCGGGTTTTATCATGACGTGGACTTGGAGCTCAGCTGGATCTCCGAACACCTTCCTACACCTGGATCAACCGGGTACGACAAGTCTCTGGCTGGAGCCATCAGCCTCATGCAGAAACACAAGGTAACCTTCAGCTTATGCAAAATCACACACAGAGAGAAAACAGCAGCTTAACTAAAAGAACTACCTGTGCTGAATTTGTGTCACATAGGAGTTGCAAGCAGAGGTGAACGCTCATCAGAAATACCTGAATCACGTCCTGGAGAAGGGGCGGAGCCTGGCTAAATCCCACAAATCTGAGGGGGATGAAGTGCTCCAGAGGTGCAGTATCATGTCTCTTTTAAAGCTAACTGTGCTTTTTTCATTTAATCTGAGAGTCTCGGAATCTTTTTTAGAAATGACAACTTGGCTGTTTTTTATCTGCAGGTGCAGCCACCTGTGTGCAGAGTGGGAGGAGCTAGAAGAGGTCTGCTGTAAAAGAGCAGCTCACCTGAGCAAGGCCATCACCAGAGAGCAGGTGAGAGAAACAGAGACGATTAAGTTTGGAAAGGAGAAGGTTTTTAAAAAGTGGGGTGCATCAAGAGAGAGAGGATGTTATTTCATCGTGTTTTTTGAAGCTTTTGTGCTAATTCTTGATTTTATCTGAATCCTCTCCAGCTGCTGTTGGACTGCTCAGAGCTGGAGTCCAGGCTGAACGAGACACTCAGTTTGGTGAACACAGACGACTACGGTAAAGACCAGCTGGCCACTCAGAGTCTCATCACAAAACACCAGGTATAACACTTACACACACATTTATACACACACTGGTTAAGTTTCGACCTCTGACTGTAAAACCAAGTCCTGCTGTTGAGCTTTTGTAATTGCATCCATTGCAACTATTAAACACTTATATGTGAAGTTGATTTTATTAACATAACCACCTCTTCTTGTTGTAGAATATGTAATTTTTAAAAAAACGTTCTTTTATTTACTTTAATGTCGAGCGTACACGAAGGAAAAAGAGATAAAATACAACAAAATTAGGGATGCATGAAATTGGATATTTGGCCAATACCTAATATTTTTCAAAGCCTGTAGTTGAGAACCGATACGATCTTCAACTATCTTTTATTTAAATTATCCTTGATTGTTTGCCAGCTCATGTTGTGAAGAAAGGGTTACGGGGCAGGCTCAAAATACATGAATATTATCTGCAAACTGCTCTAGATTTTGGGAATAAGATATTTGTTATCTTTTGTTATTAACTGGAGATAGCTGAAGAAATCATCTTTATAGAATATGAGATTTAAAGAAAGTGGGTTTTTTTTGCCACAGGTGCTGGAGGGTCAGCTGGAGGTGCTGGAGGTGGAGGTGGAGGAGCTGGGAGATCAGGTGGAGCAGGCTGTTCAGAACTGGAGACTGGAGGAGCTCAGCCGACCTTACAGCCGCCTCAGCAGTCTGAACCAGCAGCTGCAGCACCAGGCTGCTCTCAGGTACAAAAGGGACTCACACTAACTCTTTTTTATTGTTGTCCCACTTAGTCAAACTTTCAACATCATGAGTTTTTCTCAAGGAAAGTACTAATGCTTCACTTTAGAACACATACAAGCAACAGCAAAAACCCTGCAGTTTCCCTCCCAAAGAGGAGGTATTTTGCTTTCCCACTGTCCAGACATTAAAACTGCTACACATTCATGTTTCGCTGAAATCCCTGAACCTGTCTGTAAACTGCTCAAAAATGTCTGTTCTAAAAATAGTGTTAGTTCATGAGACTTACTGAGATGATGAGGTCGCCTCATGAAAAATCTCTTAACTGGTTTATGACATGTTGGAGGAAAAGGCCTTGTGCACTTAAGCCCCTGGCAGGTGTTCAGTGGACGGGCCAATCAGAGGGAAGGGGGACTGGAGAGCAGGAGCCTTAAAGAGACAACAGCTTAATTGAAGGAACAATGCAAAAATGCAAATAAGTGTACTTGCGGTTTTTCCTTTACATTTTACACAATGCACCAACTTTGTGGGAATTAGATAAATTGGGAATTGGTAGATAAAAAAAGTCCCCTTTTCATTTTCCCTTAGATAGATAGAGACTGAAATGATCAAATATATTACATACAATACAGCACAGTAAACTGTTCTGACATAACATTCAATTATAAATAATGCTTAGTAAGATGTGAATCATTATAATCCATTTGTCTGCCTGTGTTTTTAATGCTTCCTCTGTCAGGGGTCAGAGATTAAAGGAAGTCCTCCACCTGCACGAGTTCAGACGAGAGTCCTCTGAGCAAGAGGACTGGATGAACCGGCAGCGACAGATAGCAGAGTCTCAGGACCTGGGCAACGACTACCAGCACGTTCAGGTGACTTATCAGCAACTTGTATTACACAGATATATCTGAAATCTAATTACATATACATCTTTATATACCCTGCTGAACAAATTTTGAAATGAAACCAGACCAAGTGTAAGATGTTTGCCGCCACTGGCCTAAATTAACTGTATAGTTTACCACCCAAACACTTCTATGTCTATATGGTTAATCCACCAGGATGCACAGGCTCTTAAATCAAAATGATATATTTGAAGAGTAAAGGTTTTTTCGGGACACCCCAATTTACTATGGTCAAAACAATGTATTAAACTAAAGTTATAGTTATCGTCAATGAGAAGTTATAGTTATGATTAAATGCTAAGCAGCAGCACGTTTGTTTACATTCAAATTAATGATGTCATAGTGGGAGGAGCAGAATGTTCCTTTAATACCCAGATTTAAAAAAATTTAACTCATAGGTGTCACTCAGTTCAGCACTACCACAATGGTACAATGGAGATGTTAAAGGTGAAGTATGCAAAATTTTCATTAAAAAAAGTTTTTACAGGAATAATCCTGCTTAATCATCATCTCTATACTTGTGTGTCAGTGTCTGTGAGTGCCTCACCCCCTTGTAGACCCCCTCCCTCGCCTGTTTGGTTAACGTTTTGGTTTACTCTCGATGTTTCTGGGTGGAGAGCAGGAGTTGGTATGGGTGGTGACCAGCCAATCACAGCACGTCCAGTGCGCGAGTGACTTTGTGTGTTGCGGAACGGGAGTAGGAGAAGCTACGATAGCGGCTGTTACACAGAGAGAGAATGATTCTATATTTGCAGAATACCACATTTACCGACAGGAAGTCTGCAAGTGCTTTTTTAAACTGTCTGTGCTGTGTTCACAAAGCTACGACTGTTAGCCATGCCATTAGCGAAGGTCGTAGGCAATGAGCATGCACAATAGCTGACACAGAGCCACAGAAGAGGAGCCCAGTTTGCAAATTGTGTGTCGACAAATAATTGAAACCTATCGAAAATTCCTGCCCTGCTTTTAAAGTAAGGGTTGTTGCTTCGCATTTCAACATTGAGCCTTTCCTGCAAGTAAGTGCTTAATGTTGTGATTCTCAGCACTTCAAGACTGAGATTTTCTGCAAGGAAAAGCAAGAGTGTTGACATACGAGGCTCAGCATTTCGGCATCCTGCATTTGCTGAAAGGAAATGCAGGCCCCTCCTCTAGTTTGATTTGAAAGCTCCTTTTTTTTAAAAAAAAAAAAAAAATGAAAGAAAAAAGAAAACAGCATGTAATGTTTGAGTGAGACTATTAGCTTCAAGAGTTGTAGCCTTACACTGCCCTGATTTATTGTAACAAAGAAAATAAAACAGTTATGTTTTTAAAGACCTTTAGTTTTGGAAGTGTAAGAAATTGATTTCACAGACACAAAGTTCAATCACTGTTCACATGAAGAACTAAACAAATCTCAGTCCAGCCCAATTTATCCCAATTTATTGAGACCTTTTTTTTATTTATGGTAAAAGTACAGGGAGAAGTGTAGCTCTCAGAGTGAGCCTTCTTCAGTTCCACTGAAACTGTGGGCAAGTTTTGATTTTCTTGTGGCCAAGTGTGGATGCAGGATTTGGAGGTACAGCCATGAAAGGTGGAGGATCAGGTGTCAACACCATCACAAACCACAACCTGCTCTGTGACACGTGGACCTGAGCCGTGTCACTGTCACTCACCTTTATTTAAGTGGTGTCACTTTGCTGCCTCTTGGTTGGAGATTTACTTTCGTTGCGAATGAGACAAAACTCTTCCTCACAGGCTGCCTTGTTTTTGTCGGAGCAGGTTTCTGTTTCAGTTGTGTTACCTTCTTTTCTGGTGGGTGGTTCACTGACTCCACCTCATCACTTCCTGCGACGCCTCCCTTTGTCTCGTACTGACGTAGTTTCAACTTCAGCCGAGCGAGCTCCTGTCTGTTTTGTTTTTGCTCCTCATGTAGTCCTCTAATCTCGAAAAACTGATCATTGAATCTATTGACCATCTCATTAGCGTGGACTGTATTTTTTATGTGTAAATTCCTGATCGTCCTCTCCTTAGAGTTCAGGCTGTTTTTACACCGCTGCATTTGAGACTCAAAATGAGCTCTTGCAGCTTTTATCCCTCTCACGCTGTCTTCGTTCATCTCATATTTGTCATCATCTTGCATGTGGCCTTTGTAGAAAGAAAGGAATGCGGTTTTCAGCTGCTTGTAATCCCCGATGTTGGTCTTACACTTGGTTAGGTGGTATCTGACACTTTCCTGGAAGGACTTCAGTTTGCGAATCTCTTCATTCAGCCTCTTGTTCTCTAGTTCGCTGTTTTTAAATTTCTCAGTAATAGTTTTACGACAGGAGTCCATTTCATTATAGAGACCCATCATTATGTTTTTGTCCTCCACCGCCATTTCTTTAACAGCTATGATTTCAGCGTTTTCTTCTTCCAGCTTTTTTAAAGTTTCCTGCATGATATCACTTGTAGCCACTAAGAGAGAATGTTTAGTTTGGATTGATTTCTTGACCTCCAGTATCTTTTTGTTGGAGTGCCTTATAAACTGTATCTCACTATTCTTGAGCTCGATGGTTTTTTCGTTCTCAGCCAATTGTTCTTCGTAAAGCTGAATCTTCTCAAAGACGGCATCAATCCCCCCGTATAAACTCAATTTGTGTTTTAACCCTCTAACCTCGTTTTCAGTTGAGGTGAGTTGACTCATAAATTTACTGATCATCATCCCATATTTGTCCTGCCATGAGGATTCAAGATTCCTCATTTCTTTCTCATGGTTTGAAATACTGTCGCTCAGATCCAGTATTTTTCCTTGAAGGGCTTTTACTTCCTTCTGGTGCTCTTTCTCTTTGTTATTCAATGTTTCCTCTAACTCTGTCACCTTCTCTTTAAGCAGTGACACTCTTGTCTTCTTCATCCGCTTCTTCTCTTCCTCTATATCCTTTTTGGAGTCTGCAAGCTTTTGCTGCATTTCTTCAATCTTTTGCTCCTGTGCCTCAAACTTTTTGTCAAAGTCCTTTTTGGCGTCAACCAAACGCTGCTCTGACTCTTCTTTGAGCAGGTTTTGCTTGTCGAACAGTTTGCAGGCCCTGTTTTGTTCCTTAACCAAAGCTTCTCGCAGGTTGTCAGCATCCTTCTTGGAGGACTTGAGCTGCTGCATTAACTCACTTTTCTCCTTTTCCTTGTTTTGCAGCTGCTCCTGGAGAGTCTTGATTTGTTCTTTCAGAGAACTATTGGCTTTTTCCTTCTTGTTAAATTCTACATGATAGTTCTCTACCATTCGTTCCAAGATATGGATGTCTGCCAACCTGGCGGCTTCCATCCTGTTTGGCATTTTGAACAAGTGCACAGGTGAAACTGAAGCGGGTTTACTCTTCAAGTACAGATCTAAACGGTTTATCACACAGGGCTCTGTTTAACATGTTAATGAAGAATTCCCTGGATTTTTTACTGTGCTGTGAGGTCACAGAAGCCTCTCCAGCTTTAACTGGAATTAAAAAATAAACATCAACCCATTCTTGAGTACAATAATTCCACAAAACAAATGCTTTTATTTGAATTGATAAAACTTAACAAAGCAGAAAATTCTTTAAAAACACAGCTGACCATATATGTGAAGTGAACTATCTGAAAAAGTGAAGACATTCAGACTAATTTGCCCAAGAAAAGTCTCCTTTTTTGCATAGATATACAGTGCTGTTTAAAAGTATGTGAACCCTACAGCTATGGCTTAAATGTTAAAATACAAAATAACCTTAATACCCCCACCCTTCATTTTTCCTCCCCATTTTTGAATGTAAACAAGTTTTATTGTTAAGTTTATTAGACAGGGGCCATGCAAAACAAAAACTGTCAAGCCAGAGTTAGTTATAAAGCTAATTTTCATCGGGCAGGAAGATGTAAGAGATTATACAATGCAATGATTAAACAAACTGGCATTTAAAACAAAACATTCTACACAGCACTGTGTTATAAATAGCAACACAATAAAAAGTTCCATTTGTATTTGTCTCTCTGTTTTGTATTTTAGCTGCTTCGTGGGAAGTTTGAAGGTTTCCTGAAGCAGCTGGAGGTCGGAGAGGACAGACTGCAGAGCTGCAGCGACCTGGCTGCTCAGCTGATCCGCAGCAAACATCCTCAGAGCTCTTCAGTGAGAGAGACGCTGCAGCAGCTCAGGTTTGCACTTTAGAGTTGATCTTTGCAACTGAAACTTCACTTGTTTTGCAGAAATAAAGAAGAATTCTACGATTGAATTTTCTGCTTTGGAAATGTGTTAATGTTGTTTGCAGTGCAAGCTGGGAGGATTTGAAGAGCGTGGCCAGAGAGCGTCAGGATCAGCTGCAGAGAGCTGAGGAATGTCACGGCTTTTACCAAGACCTGGCTGATGCTCTGACACTCATCAAAGTACAGATTAATCTATTTAAACAAACCTCACCAAACTCAAAAGGTACGCACAGACATAACATTTAAGTCTCCTGCTTTTCCACCTCTGTAGGAGCGACAGAAGAGCATCCCTGACGATGTGGCAAAAGATTTGCGTGGAGTGACATCACAGCTCAGGAAACACGAAGCATTGCTCCACGAACTGGCTGCTACAGAGCAACAGGTACAGAGAGAGACAGAGAGGAAGCAGATGCAGCTCAGACCTGCTACTTCAATCTTGTTTCCTCAGTAAAGGTGTTCCGATGATCACACTCCTGTCAAACTGGATGTTTTCTTGTGTTGCAGTTGCAGGAGCAGCTGGACTCCATCGACCCTGTCCTGGACCTCTGCACACCTCAGCTCAAGCTCCGCCTACAGGAACTGCAGCAGGAATTGGTGGAATGCTGGGAGGAGCTTCGTCTCCAGGCCGAGCGGAGGGAGGAGGAGCTAAAACTGGCGTGTCAGAGATACCTGTTCCTCAACACGGTGAAAAAATGAGCAAATATTGTTGCTTTTCTCATCATACGAATCACATCTGACCAGTGTTGGAGTACTTGAGTCCAGGATTTAGACTCATGCACTGATGACTCAGACTTGGACTTGGACTCTGGATGCATGAGTACTCGGGTTGTTTATCTATTAATGCTGTGTTAAGTTTCATCTTATTATTTATTCTGGTGTAAGGTCCTAATTTTTAGGCTGTCGGTGACACGTGTGTTTGTTTTCCTGCATGCTCGTTCAAGTGCAAAAATAGAGCAAAATATCAAAGGAGGTGTCATGGTTTGTGCGTTTTTGAAGGTTTTACTGCTAATACAGGCAAAATCATAGCATCATTTACACTATATGACAAAAACATCTAAGTGAAGACAGGGTTATTTTTATCTCAAATAGAAAAACGTAGGAGACGTTTTTTCTCCTGCGTTTCCTGTGGTGATTGTAACACTTAACTCGTTTGCAGTATGTAAACTAGAGGATATTGCAATCTCCACGTTGTCATGTGTAAGTGTTTTTTTTCTCTGCTACGTTCGATGCTATGAACTGCAGGCATCTCACGTCTTCTTGATTAACAGGCAGTTTCAAAATTAAACGCACATTCTTCAAAAAAAAACTGCCTCCAATTATGTGATATATACAAATTATGTGATATATACAAATACCCCATTAAATATGTTTAAACAACTTTGAAACACAAAAAGGTTGGATTATGATTGCAAAAAATGCAGTGTGTTTCCATTTTCACAGGGAATACCCTTAGAAAAGCCTATAAAAGTTTTTTGCTAGTGGTGGTTGTGACATTATTTTTCCCAACTCCAAGTGTGTTTTCTGCACATCAAAGTTGTCCAGCACAGTCAGTCTGGGTTTATACAGTTAATCATTTGGAGCCAAACAGCAGCATCAGACCTGGATTTGACTTGTATTTCTTCTTCTGATTTAATTTTGGTGACTCAAAACTCAACCAGGACTCGAACATTGCGGACTCGACTACACCACTGTATCTGACTCACCTGTCTTTGCACCTACAGGCGCAGGATTACCTCCTGTGGTGCAGTCAGCTGATCGGTGCGATGGCTGCTGAGGAGAGCATCAGCGACGTGGCGACCGCTGACCTCCAGCTGGCTCAGCACCAGCAGCTGTGGGCTGAGATGGAAGCGAGACAGGAGACGTACCAACAGGTGCTGGACATGGGTGAGGAGCTTCAGACTCAAGACAGGAGACACAGGAAGGAGGTGAGCCTTACAATCAGTGGTGGTTTTTGCTGGTGTTGTAGGGGTCTAAATTCAGTTCCTACAGGTGTTGGAGAAGCTGGAGGCGCTGCAGGCAGAGCGAGGCAAACTGGAGGAACAGTGGAACCAGAAACAGGGCTGGTTAGAGACGGTTCACCTGGAGCAGGTCTTCTACAGGGATGTGAACAGCATGGACAAAACCTCCAGTTCACAAGAGGTACTCAGCTCTGCAGAGGGAATAAGACACTTCACGTTCAAGGCTTTTGCACACTGAGTCTTTTTTTGGTCCAAATTTGATGCATGTTAAAAAAGACTTTGTCAATCATGTTTGCACACTGATGCCTAAACTGACGGCTGTCGTTATTTTTTGGAACAGGTTTGATTCTCAGTGTTTTTTACATCCATTTAGGTCATTACGAGGGTTGTTTAACCATTCAAGGATGCCGTAGGCTAAATGCAATGTTACATTTTCACAAGTTTCTCTCAGCTTGTTCTACTTGGGCTTAGAGTATTTCTGATGCCCCAACCTCAAAGTCAAAAATATCAAGGTGAAAAGTCAGAATTTCAAGATAATGTCAAAATTATGAGATAAAAATTCAAAATTTAGATGGAAAGTCAGATTTTTTAAAATAATAATGTTGAAATTATGACATAAAAAGTCAAAATTTTAAGATAAAGTCAGCATTATAAGAAAAAAGAAAATCACAATTTTGAGATAAAAAGTACAAATTTTGAAATAGTAGTCAATATTTTGAGATCACGAAGTGACATTTTTAAGAAAAAAGGTCAAAACTTTAGATAAAAAGTAGAATTTCTTTGTTTTTATGTAATGGACGCAATGTGCAGAGACCTGCAGTGTGTGACTAATGTTAAATCTTTACAGATTCTGCTGCAGAACAGCATTCTGGGAAACACAGTTGATGAGACGGAGGGTTTGATCAAACGTCATGAAGCCTTTGAGAAGCTGCTCAGCTCACAGGAAGAGAAGGTCAGCTCTGTGTTTGGGATTAGGATCACAACTCTGTAACATTTTCATCATTCTCAGACTTTAAACCAGAAAGAACCAAGTTTTTGATATTCAAACTCATCCCATTGTCCCCTAACTCGCCTCCAAACCTGTTTACTTCTTTCCTTTCCTCTCTTCGGTGCAGTTGTCCTCTCTGAAGGAGCTGTCAGAGCGACTGAGGAAGCAGCTGAGCAGAGACAAGAGTGGACGAGTGAAGACCAAACTCAAGGCTCTCCTCCAGCGAAGAGACGGGATCAAGCAGCTGTCTGTGAAACGCAGGGAGGAGCTGGAGCTTTCCAAGATGCTGTGCATCTTCAACAGAGACGTTTCAGAGGTGCCTGATTGATTGGCACATCCTTTATTACTGCTTTTTTTTCAAATTCTTCAAAATATCGCACTGATTTGTTTAAAGTGATCCCATGTGTGTCTGTCAGGCTGAAGAGTGGGTGTCTGAGCGGATGCAGAAAATGGCAGAGGACGGTAAAACTGACCTCAGTAACCTGCAGGCCAAGATGAAGCTTCTCCAGAAGCATCAGGTGTTCGAGGCTGAGATCCTCGCTCACAGTCAGATCATCGCTTCTGTTCTTCTGGTAAGAAAAGGTGACAAGAAGTGAAATTAAACAAGATCAGATTCTGAGTGAATGGTTTTTGTCCTTTACCCTCAGGCCGGAGAGAAGCTGGTCTCCCTTCGCCTCCCGAGGTCTAAAGAGGTGAAGAGGAGCGCAGCAGCCCTGGAGCTCCACTGGGAGGAGCTAAAGAAGGCGCTCGCCATCCGTGGGAAAGCTCTGGAAGATAACAGAGACTTTCTGGAGTTCTTGCAGAAAGTGGAAGAGGTGGAGGCCTGGATCAGACAAAAGGTGGGGAAGTAATGAATGAGGAAGAGTCTGCAGTGTTTTTACGCTGTGTTATCTCTGTGGTTGACCTGTTTGTGTGTCTCAGGAGGTGATGATTAACGTTGGAGATCTTGGGAAGGATTACGAGCACGGAGTTCAGCTGCTGAAGAAACTCAGCGAGTTTAGAGGGACGGGTTTTGGGGTGAGGAAATGTTTAGTCCTCAAATGTCTCATCTACGGAAAACACCAGATAACGTTGATTATAAATTGAATTTTCAGCTTGTAAAACAGTTTAGTGACAATATACTACACCACAGGATGTAACGGTGGATGACGCTCACATCACAGCCATTAACAGACTGGCAGCTCGACTGGAGAAGAGACAGAGTGATGAAGAATTACTGACTGTGAGGCAGAGGAGGCAGCGGCTCAACGACAGGTAACACTTATATTTAACCTCCCTTTGTGGCTCGTTTTCTACATTTAACACTCCACTGTTCTTGGTTTACAGGTGGAGTAAATTTCATGGAGATCTCAACACTTACAAAAAGAAGCTTGAGGGGGCGCTGGTGGTCCACAGCCTCATCAGAGAGCTGGAGGAGGTCAGAGACAGAGCCAGTGAGAAGGTCAGTCATTGAGTATTGACTTTAAAAATGCCTGTTAGCTTGTGCACTTATATTAGACGCTGAATGATGCTTTCTGCTCTGTTTTGGTGCAGATGCTGCTGCTGCAGGGTCAGGATTGCGGTTTTGACGTGGACAGCGTTGAAAACTTGATCAGACGCCACGAGGAGACCGAGAGAGAGGCCAGGGTCATCCAGGAGAGGTCAAAGGTGAGTGGAGAGGAACATGTCATGAAATTGCTTTTAGGTGTGAATGCAAATGCTCCTTCTTCTTCTCCTTTAGGCGCTGGAGAAAGAGATATCAGGCCACGTAAAAGATCGATCAGGGATGAGCGACAAGTTAAAGACCAAACAGAAGGAGGTCCAGAAAGTTCTGAAGACTCTGGATAAGGAAGTGAAAGACAGGTTAGTTTTGACTGTATTTTACTGATTTTCACTGGAACCATTAAATAACTCAGTTTGAGAGGATTTATAGTGTGTAGGGTGACCAAATGTCCTCCGTTTTGGATGTAAAATGATGTCTGGGGGGAATTTATCAAGTTCCCTAAAATGTCAGAGTCTTTCTCAGCTTCTTCCACAGAACATCTTCCATCAGAGTTAAGAAAGAAAAGTCAAAGCTTTGAGATTAAAAGTTAATATTTTGAGATAAAAAAGCCCAAATTTTTTATGAGAAAGTCAAAATTTTGAGATGAAAAGTCAAAGTTCTGAGAAAAAATCTCAATGAATCCAGTTTTCATTTTCCACTTTTTCACAAAATATAAAATTAAATAGGCTTCTATATTTATTTGTCTTTACATGATAGAAAATGTTCACTTTAAACAGAAAAGACGTTTTTCAAATAAATGAATGAATTATGAAGCTACTTTGTTGTCTTTGGGTGTCTTTTGGTATTTTTGCCATATGGGTTTTTAGACTATGATGATCCTATTGTGAGTATCTTTTGTGTAGGAAGGAGAAGCTGCAGGAGGCTCATCAGCTGCAGCTCTTCAAAGCCAACCAGCGCCTCCTGCTGGAGTGGAGCATCAAACAGAGCAGCGAGATGGCAGAGAAAGGCCTCCCCAAGACCAGGACTGAGGCTGACCGGCTCATCGTGGAGCATCAGGACTGGAAGGTGAGGGGACATAGAGTTCTGCTGCACCTGTGTCCAAGCAGCCAATCACAGGAGAAACTGAGTAACATTTGGATTCTGACATCATATTGATTTTCAGACGGAGATAGATGCACGTGCCGAGCGCACGGACTCAGTCCGGGACTATGGACAGGGTCTGATCCGGACTGGTCACAGCTCAAAGGGGGAGATTCAGAAGGCCCTGAACCAGCTGGAGGAAGCCAAATCCGAACTGGACCGGGCCTGGCTGAAACGCAGCAAGACCCTGGAGCAGGCCCGAACCCTGCAGGTGAATTTAAAGTCCCTTCTGTTATATCATACGGCTGATTGAAGTATAAAGGTATTTCAAGTGAATCGAGTGTATCTGCTTGAGTGTCATGATAAAAATGTTTTAATTTGACCTCTACCTCCTGTGGGTTTTGCTGCTTCTTCCCTCTGCAGCTGTTCCTGGCGTCTGTCGAGCAGTGTGAGAGCTGGCTCAGCAACAAGGAGGCTTTCTTGTCCAACCAAGACCTCGGGGTAAAAACGGACAAATTTGCACACTATCCGTTTAACAATCAATGTAAAGCAAACTCAGCAGATTCTGAACCTCTCCTCTTCCTCCTGTTGGTGCAGAGCTCTGTGACGGAGGTGGAGACTCTGCAGAGGAAACACGCTCAGTTCGAGGAGGCTCTGGAGGCTCAGGTGGATCAGCTGGACCAGGTGGAGAAACTGACCCAGAAGATGATCCAAGAGAAACACTACGACTCTGACAACATCAGAATGAAGAGCAGAGCGCTTAAAACCAGGTTTTTGTTTCAGAAACAAACCCAACAAATGCGCCAGCGCTAGATGTGCCAGCTATCTGTTGAAGTTTATATGTACCTGTCTGTCTTTTTGTCTGTAGGTGGAGCCAGCTGCAGCAGCAGAGCAGGTCTCGACATAAATCTCTGGACCAATCTCTGCAGCTGCAGCAGTTCTTATCCAGCAGCTATCAGGTACTAGACTGGACCTGATGTCATCAAATTGATGTTGTGATAAGTATTTGTCTGTATCAGGTTTGTTTGCCTTTTTTGAAATGTGTTTTTTTCCAGGTGTGTGTGTGGCTGAATGAGCGTAACGCTGTTGCATTAGATGAGAACTGGAGGGAACCAACCAACCTTCAGGCCAAACTGCTGAAACATCAGAGCTTTGAGGCCGAGATCCTCGCTAACCGCTACAGGATTGATGCGCTGACAAAGGTGAGTCCGTGCCCAATATACCTGCACCTTGAGAGGTAGTTAGAAAGTGGTACACAGAGGTGACACCAGATAAAAAAATGAGTATCAATACCCCTATCACACCATTAGAGGGCAGTATCTGCTTTTGACTGTCCTTTACTTCTCAGAAACAATAACTTGTGTTACATTTTAGATGCAGGACTTGCAGCAGACGTCCTTAGCAGAAATAATAAAGTGTCAGCCGCCAAAGTGACGTTATCTCTGGTGTCTGTGCAGGAAGGAGAGAAGCTACTTGAGTCTCGTTCAGTTGAAATGAAAGTTCGACCTCGACTCAGAGAGTTGACAGACAGCTGGGACGCTCTCATCAAAAACTGTAAGGAGAAAAAAAACAGACTGCAGGAGGCCTACCAGGTACTATCTTTATTTTTATTTTTATTATTATTATTATTATTATTATTTAAATATATATTTTGTACCTGAAATTTTCTAAAGCTCTCATTCTTTATTATTTAAGCTGCTGCTTCTTTTGGATTATTTCCTTATTACTTTTTCAACACCAATACACCAAGTCAAATTCCTTGTGTATGTAAATGTGCTTGGCTATAGAACTTAATTTTTTGCTACAGAAAACAAGATTTTCACTTTTTCACTTTGACTTCTTCTTTGATTTTTGTATTTAAATGATCCCATGATTTTTCCAAAACTAGTTTTCATCCTTGAAGGAAATCCACTTGTTGTTCTGATCAAACATGACCAAGCAAACAGAGGATAAGGAAATGTTGCTTTCAAATACCTTCAAGTACAGAGGCCTTTAAAGCCATAATTTTCTTCAATAAATTTGCTATGTTTACTCAGAGATGTTTTCTTGAGATTACAGTGTATTTTTCTCGTTATGCCACACTCCATCTGTGCTTTAGATAAATGCAACCAGGCTTTAAATTCAATTATGCATATAGACTAAATGTTACAGGCTGTGACTATGATATGTTCAGTGGCACTGTGGAAATCCTGGTTGTCTTGGCAAATGACTGGTATGATCTTGATGATCATATTTCAAAATACATCAGAAAGTTAATGTTTAATTGAATTTCTGACACTTTGATAATAGCATTGTGGATTTAGAGTAAGACATGAGAATAGCAGCTTCGTTTTCTGAAGATAATGAGAAAAATGAAAAAAGGAGCACAGTTATTGTAGAAAATCACGGCCTTTAAGGGCTCCTATATACCAGACAATCCAGGTCTGTGACATATTTTTATTTTTTCCCCAGGCGCTGCAGTTCCAGCGTTCCCTGGATGACATGGAGCAGTGTGTCCGCACGGTGGAGAGGGAACTGACCAATGAGGACTTTGGAAGCGACTTACCATCAGTCAACAGACTCCTGAAGGCTCTGCAGGGGCTGGAGGAGGAGGTGGACGGACACAGGGACAGAATCCAGGTAAACCTCCTGTCTGCTCTCCACAGGCTGCTTTTATCACAATCAGAATCAGAAATATTTTATTTAGTGATACTGTTGCTCATCACACAAATACAGCAGTTGGAAATAAAGGAACGGGGTTATGAAATAAGCTATAAAGTAGAACAAAATTATAAAATAAGCATTAAAGTACCAATAAAATTAGTGATGAAGCAATAAGTGCCAAATAAGATAAAAGGATTCAAGGATTCACAGAACATTATTGACATACCAGCCCACGTTTGCGTGTTAGTGGTAGCACTCAGGCCTGTTTTTTGGAGCCTAAATAAACAATAAGAACACAGTAAGAGGGTCAAGCAAAATTGGTAAAAATATAAAATACTGAGAATAGAAAGAGCAATTTAAATTTAACATTAAATAAAATATCAAGTAGAAAATATGCATTAGATAAAAACAGAGAAAATTGGAAAAGCCTAAATGGATAATTATTACACAGTAAGAGAGTAGCACAAAATTGGTGAAAAATATACAAACACTAGGAATAGAAAGAGCAATTCCAAGTCATTATTAAGTAAAATATCAAGTAAAATATACACACTGAATAGAAACAGAAAATTAGAAAAGCAGAAGTAGTCCAGTTTTTGAGCACTTAAAAAATAAACGTAAACTTATGAAAACATTGTGATGTAAAAATTATGAGATGGTGCAGAGAAGCAAAAAGTAAAGCATAAAAATTGTTAAGAATGCAGGATAAGAAATATTTCAGGGCAAAAATGTTGTTTACAGATCAAATTAGTCTCAATATTAAAAAAAGAACATGAAAAAATCCTGATCCTTCCATAAAAAACTTGCCATATTTTTCCCATATCGCCCCCTAATGGAGAAAGTTTTCCCTTAGAAGAAGCAGAGTTTGCTGATGTTTACACATTTGAGGGACAGGTGAGGTTTGATTTCATTAGTCTGTAAATATTGCATGAGTATGTTTGACTCCATTTCTTTTATTTAACAGGCCCTGGTTGAAACAGCAAAGAGTTTTCACTCTCAGGGAAACTTCCTGGCTGAGGAGATCCAGATCCGAGTGTCGCACACCATCAACAGGTCTGAAAACTGTCTGAACGAGACAAAAAACTGGAGTTATGTTATAACATTTCCATCCTGGTATTTATAGCAGTTTTTGTCGTCCACTATTTCAGATACAACAATCTGGCAGAGCCCCTGCAGAATCGGAGGGACACTCTTGAGGCCTGGCAGGTTCTGTTCCAGTTCTACAGAGACGTGGAGGAGGAGGTGTCCTGGCTGAGCGACAGGCTGCCGTCCATCACTGCGAAAGACTTAGGGAGCTCCCTGAGCAGCACCCAGCAGCTGCTCCATAAACATCAGGTAGCAAACAAGAAGCTTGATCCTGAAATAGAGCTTTGAAATGAATGTTAGATAATCAGACCTGATTTATCCACCTCCACTTCAGGCTCTAATGCAGGAGATCTCAGGCCGCACTCCGTTGATCCAGGCAGTTCAGGAGGCAGGGCACAGTCTGGTGAGGAGTCGTCTTTCTTACTAACTTACTTACTTGTTGCTTTGTTTCCCAATGCCTGTGATTTAATATGCAAACCTTTACAGGTCAGAGCCCGTCACTTTGCATCTCATGACATCAAAGAGCGTCTGGAGGAGCTGAAGAGTCTCCACGAGGAGCTGCAGAGGGAGGCGGAGAAGAAGGGGAAACTCCTGCAGGAGGCACTCAGCATCCACACCTTCCTCGCTGAGGTAACACTCGGACAGGGACTCAAAAAGTGTATACAGTATTCATCTAATGGGTCTCACATTGCAAAAAACTGCAATCTAAGAAAGTGTTTATGTCTTATTTTTATGAAAAATGTCTCCTTTCATGGTGTCTCATCCTTTCATGAGACCCCATTTTTTATTTATTCATTACTTATTTTATGTATTCGAACAGGTGAAAAGAAACCAAAGTAAATCCGTTGTACAATGTGAAATATATAATATATATATAAGAAAAAAGCTCGATAACAACACAGAAAATTATGCCTTGTCTGAAAAGGTGTAGGATGAAGTTGATAAAACTTATTTAGTCCTAACCCTTTGTTATTTTTCTTATATAACTTAATCTTTCATAGCATGTTTAAGAAAAGTGAAAAATGGAGAAAATAAAAATTGAGGAAATTTTTCACCTTGGGCTTTTTAAACAGTTGGAACCGACAGTGTAGAGTAAATCTGAAGACAACAGGAGGTTTTAGAAAAAGCCTGAATCGCTTGTAACGAGGCAAAAAATCTGACAATCGGGTGAGAAAAAAGGTTCATTACAAGCAATTCAGACGTGTCTTGAAATAAGATGTTTCTGGACTGAAAAGGTAAATGTGGCTCATATTATGTCTAAAAGGATATTTTGTACTATAAATAAGACATAAATATTGGCTTAGATTTCAGATTTATGCAGTGCAGCTTGTTAACCCGCCTCTGTTTGTGTGTTCAGGTGTCTGAGCTTCAGCTGTGGGTGGAGGAGCAGCAGACAGGTTTGGAGTCCAAGGACTGTGGGAGGAGCGAGGAGGCGACGGAGGCCCTGCTGAGGAAACTGGACACTGTGGACGTGGAGCTAGAGAACCAGAGGAAGACTGTGGAGAGACTGCAGGAGGGCGGCGCCTCGCTGCAGCATCTCAGACACCCCAACAGGTAAAAGAAACTGAACAGGAACTCTGAATGAAGCTTGTTTCTTTTTTCAATTCTTTATTTAGAGGATGAGTCTTATACAGACAGTTATTCATGAAATTACAAAAGATATAAAAGGTCTACACTGAAAGTCTGCAGAGTAAAATTTTTTCAGCTTTTTGACTTTTTTCTCCTTAACATCGTCAGTTTTCTTTTAATTTTCAAACAAACTGTATCTTAACATTCTATAACTATTTACTGTTTGTGAGAGGGATGTGCAGATACCGCCATTTTCCTTAATATGTAAGGTGACTATATGATATATTTACAAAATTGAAAACAGAATGAAAACAATACAGGCAAACAGAAAAAGCCCCTTGAGAAACGTATAAGTCACGGGCACTAATACACATGTATAATAAAGATAATAATCCAGCAACAAAATATCTATTTGGTTGCTAAGTCTAGAAAATTTAGCCGTGATAAACGTTCATACGTGACCCATCTTGACCATAATTGCTTGAATTTGTCCATTTGTGAGCAGAGTGAAAAGGTACTTTTTTCAGTGACATATATTCGATGAAGCTTGTTTTTTTTTAATCAGGAATAAAAACCGATGATGCGGTTGTTTTTGTGTCTTTCTCAGCCACCTGGTCGCTGAGTCTCTCCCTGATGTCCTGGAACGATTCGAGACTCTTCTCCGACTTTCCGCCGCTCGTCGCGCTGCTCTAGAGGACCAGCTCCGCCTCTATGTGTTTGAGAGAGAAGCCAAGGAACTACAAACATGGCTGACCTCCAAGAAGACCCATGCAGAGTCCAAAGACATCGGACAAGATCTGGAGGACGTAGAGGTCAGTCACACAAATACAACGTAAACTCTTAACTCTGAGGGGATGAAATCACCCAAACAAAGAGCTCCTCATCTGGGTTTTGATCTCTTTTCTCTCCACGTCTCTCAGGTTCTGCAGAAGAAGTTGGAGGTTCTGGTGTCAGAGATGTCAGGTCTTGGTCGCAGTCGGCTGACCTCGGTCCAACAGCTGTGCAGAGGGCTGCAGCAGGACGATCAGGCCAGGAGGAGGGATGATGCCCTCAGCCAACTGTGGGAAGACCTGAACAGCAGCATCAGGACCAGGGAGAAGGTAGAACAAGCTGAACGAAGCAAAGGGATCAGGGGCCTCTTTTATGAAGCTTGCATTCGCTCAAAACGGGGCCTGAAATTGGCATAGGCCTTTTTCCATGCATACTTTGTGATCTATTAAAAATAAAAAACTAACAGTAAAATGGGCTCATTGGAAAGGGTGCTTTCTCTCAGGCGTATGGACATTTGCGTGCATGTGAAACTAGCAACACAGATGGTGAAGTGATGAAGTGGAGCCCACAAATCAGGGCTGAATGATATGGACAAAATTTCATATATCGATATTAATGCTAGATATTTGGTTTTTTTTTTAATAGAAAAATAAAAGCATGACATTATAACAGGATGTGGAAAGTGGGCTTAATTGATTAGAGCTCACTGTTAGTCATCAACATTAGCAGAAAGTTATGAATAATCATGTGACTGTTTAAGCTTTACATGGAGGGTGGGCTGGGAAAATCTATGTTATTGATATCTTCGATACTCGGATATTAATATCTTTAATTTTCATATCTCAATATTGAAACAATGACAATATATCTTTCAACCTTACTACAAATATATGTTGATTTCTATTTATTTTTCCATGTCCACACTTAGTTGGGTAAATGTTTTTATACATTTAGGCCTGTCATCTATATGAAATGTCACAAAACTTCACAGTTTTACGTCACTAAAAACAATTCTTTTGGAAAACTTCAGTATCATTGTTTTGAGTACAGGCCGGAAAACTGTATTCTTCAAATGCATCTAACTTCAACTAGATTTATTTATTTTATTGTTTATTTGATGTGGACATCACAATAGCAGTGGACAAACGAGATGCATTGTATGAGTATTTTAGCTCAGGTGCTAATTCGCAACACTTGTCCACAGGAGATTTTTGAAAGGATAAAATGATTAAAGTAGTGAAAGAAAGTAGAGAAGAAAAGAAAAAAAAACACAGTCTATACTTGGTCTTTGTTGGAAGAGATTCATGACTGAAAAATGTGCTGGTAAGAACAGTTTTACGAATCTGAATCATTTTGTGTATGCGCCATTTCTGGTTTTCAGCACATTCAAAAGACTCCTTTATAAATAAGACCCCAGATTCCGTAAGTTGTGTAAGGCAAAGGGAGTGACAGTCTGTCTGCTGTCCTGCAGGATTTACAATCAGCGAGGGAGATTCATCAGTTCAATCATGATGTGGACGAGCTGAAGGGCTGGATGGCAGAGAAAGAGGCCGTACTGGACTCAGACGACCACGACCACGACTTGCACTCCATCCAGACTCTACTGCGACAACACGAAGCCCTGGAGGTAGGAAATAGATTCACGAAGCTCTGGATTTATCACACTGAAGTTCAGGCTGAATGTTTCTCATCCTCTTCTCTTTTAGAGGGACCTGGCTCTGATCTCTGAGGAGGTGAAGAAGAGCAGAGAGGAGGGATGGTCCCTGAGCAGACGACAGCCTCAGGCCCGACCCGCTGTGACTCAGAGGCTGGAGGAACTGGAGGTTTGCTGGACCAGTATCCAGGAGAAAGCATCCAAACGCAGGAGCAGACTGGGCCAAGCTGAGGACGTGCAGAAATACCTGTCACACCTGACGGAGCTCGTGTAGGTTTTTCCCACATCTTTAGCCTGACATACTTGATTTGATTTAATTATTCATTTCAAATATGGCAAACTAAAAGAAAGGAAAAAAAAGTAAAGTAAAGACAAAAATAAGAAATACAATAAGTGATGAACAAAATTAAAACAAGAAATGACATAAAACAAGACAAGACAGTATCCTAAATCTGCATTTTCTGGGAGTAGGAAGACGTATACACTTATTTAAACCAACCCCAGTCAAATTTTACTTATTTTTCTAATTCTTCACAAAATTAATCAATATTTAGCAACACACTGAATGTACAATAGATCATAAATACAAAAATAAACCGTCTTACCTATACCTTATTTACACTTTTATTTATTCATCAGTATAATTCTTGAAAATAATTTCTTCATATCTCTTTTTAAAAAGAAATTTTTACTAAAACTTTGCTTTAGTTCAGGTCTCAGTCTATTCCACAGTTTAACTCCCTTTACCATGACACAGAAACTCTTGAATATTGTGCACACACTTCTCATTCTCAACCATTTTCTGATTTTTTTTGGTAATAAGTTATTTCTTGCTTTGTACAAAAGTTGAGCTATTTTATGTTCCACTGAGTCAAAAAATTCCAAAGTTTGAATTTAAAAAAGGACATTTGTGTGCGACTGAAAATGAGCATTATGGAAGATTCTGATAGCTCTTTTCTGCAGAATAAAAAGTGATATTTTGTAAGTGTTTCCCCATGCCTCTGTACAGTAATCTAAGTACAGGAGAATTAGTAAATTGTACAGGATGTGAAGTGATTTCTGGTTTAGAACATGCTTAGCATTTACCAGGACGTGTTTGACGTGACATAAAAACATATGTGCTTCAAATATTTGGAATTATCTTTGGATTTAGTTAAAAAAAGGACCCAATGTTCACAGTAGCAGGTTCAGTCTGATGTTGGTGTTGTGTCTCAGGGCCTGGCTCAGGGAGATGTTGTCTCTGGTGCGAGGAGAAGCTCTCAGTGTGGAGGGAACAGACATCGAGCAGCTCATCAAGAAACACGAGGAGTACCGCATCCAGATGGAAAGACAGCTGAGCAAGTCACAGGCTGTGAAAGAGGAGGGGAGGCGTCTGGTGTCTGAAGGAAACTTCATGTCCAAAGAGGTGAGCAGCACAACTGGTATGAACATGTAGAAAAGATCCCGACATCCTGATCTTTCTCTTTCTCTTTCATTTCTCCTCCTGCTTTCAGGTGGAGGAGAGAGTGTTTGAGCTGGAGGAGCTGGAGGTGCAGCTGCAGAAGGTTTGGGAGGAAACCAGGCTGCTGTATGAAGAGGAGCTGGAGATAAAACTCCTGCAGAGGGAGCTGGAGCAGGCGGAGCGCTGGCTGAGCTCCTATGAAACCACACTGATGGCTGAGGATTACGGGGTCAGTCTGAATTCATGTTTGGTCCACGAAATTTAGGAGTTTAACAGATAAAAACTCTGTCAAGACTCTGTGTTGTCTTCCCTTAGGACTCTGTGTCAGATGTGATGGAGCTGCTGAAGAGGCAGGAGGACTTAGAGGCCATGATTCAGGCGCAGAGCGACCGCTTCATCGCGCTGCAGAAGAAGAAAACACAGGTTGGTGAGGAGAATAACAATCGCAGCAGAAACTCAAAAACTTACAAGAGTTTTCTGTAAATCAGGACTTTTAACCAGTTCACTGAATGTAAAACCAAAGTAGAAACTTTTGAAATTTTATGTCCTGAAGCAGAAGCAAAACATTAAAAACAATGGAAACCGCCTGATACCAGTATTTTTTATTTATTCTTGAAATGTCTGTCATGTTAGTCGAATAGAGTAGAGAGAATTCAGCCACTAAAACGTATGAAAAGCTATTACGAAATATCCAGGTGTAGTCTTTCAAACTGTAGTAATGCCTTAATATATAAGCAACACGGTGCAAGTTTTTTATTGTTCCTTTTACGGGTAAAATACTGTCAAAACCTCAGTTTTCCGGTCAAAAGCTGGGTGAGGTCACTCTAAATGTAAACAAGAGGCAGAGGAAATTTCGGTTACACCAATGAAAGCCCTGGAGTTTGCGGATAATAATCTAGTCCTTTGCCAAATCTGCAGTCATATTCTAGCAAACTGGGGGTTTTGTTGGTGTAACTGAAATTTTCTCTGCCTCTTGTTTATGTTTTGAGTTACCTTCCCTGGATTTTAACAGGAAAACTGAGGTTTTAAAAATATTTTACCAGCAAAATGAACAATAAAAAGCTTGCACCATGTTTTTTTATATATTAAGGCGTTATTACAGTTTGGGAGATTATTGCCGACATAAGCAGACAGTAAGTTAAGTATAGAAAAGATAAGGTAGTTTGTTTATAGAAATGAATTTGTGCTCTCTTCGGGTCTGTAAATAAGTTGGGAGATCTACCCTTGATAGTGGACAGATCGGGTGATTCATGGTGTTTGTTGTGAGAAATAACAGCCCATTTAAAAGTACAGTTACAACTTCTAACTTAAAGTCCAGAGACTGACATGGAACAATATGAACCGGTTCAGAAATTACATTTTTTGGTTCTAACTGGTTCGAGAACGTTAATTTTGGGGTGGGATCCAAGATGGAAAATGTTTAAATAATGTTCCTGTTTAAAATGAACTGCTTGGTAAAAGATTCTGGTTCCTTGCTTTAACCTCTGAAGACCTGAGCCTTTTTCTGGTGTGCCATTTTTTTCCCTCCTCGCTATTTAGCATCTGTAGGATCTAATAAGTTTAAAAACCAAACTTGGTCTTCTTAAAGGAAGTTCTGTTTTTAGTGTTATTAGTTGGTTTCTAGTTTTAAGTGTTATTGTTCCTGACCTGACTACACTTTTTTTCTCTATGAAACGGGAGTGAAATTGGAATATCACCATAAGATGACGTGGGAATTGTCCCTAAATGTGACTAGTAAATAAAAGTTTAAAAAAATGAAGTTTCATGGGTCTGAGGGGCAGAAATATAATGTACACATATGTGGACGCAGGGTCTTAAGAGGTTAAATCTATTGTTTCTATCCCATCAGAGAGAGAGGAGACTGAATCTTCTTGGGAGTGGGGACATGGACTTCGAGGACAGAAAACCTCCAGTCAGGGTTTCGTCTCTGAGGAGGAATTCTGCAGATCTAAAGACCTTGAAGATCTCCACCTCCTCCTCACCAAGAGACATTATCCGTAGAGTCAGCAGCGGCAGAGCAGACAGAGCAACACCACCCTCTGTGCTGGACAGGAAAACTAGTCTCACAGCTTCTTCTGGCTCCACACCAAGTCCATCTCTCCATCTGGACTCTGGGAGACGCTTCAGTGCCCGAAAGATGACATTAGAGGCAGAAGAAGAGTCGAGCAGTTCCTCTGATAGTCCCGGCTCGAGCCCGACTCTGAAGTCCAGAACCAGACGCTCAGAGTCTCCAAAAC